>CALYLW010003251.1:0-12111 GCA_944989445.1 Ampullaceana balthica | reverse complement strand
ACTTTCTCAGTCATCTTTAATACTCAACTTTCTCAGTCATCTTTAATACTCAACTTTCTCAGTCATCTTTAATACTCAACTTTCTCAGTCATCTTTAATACTCAACTTTCTCAGTCATCTTTAATACTCAACTTTCTCAGTCATCTTTAATACTCAACTTTCTCAGTCATCTTTAATACTCAACTTTCTCAGTCATCTTTAATACTCAACTTTCTCAGTCATCTTTAATACTCAACTTTCTCAGTCATCTTTAATACTCAACTTTCTCAGTCATCTTTAATACTCAACTTTCTCAGTCATCTTTAATACTCAACTTTCTCAGTCATCTTTAATACTCAACTTTCTCAGTCATCTTTAATACTCAACTTTCTCAGTCATCTTTAATACTCAACTTTCTCAGTCATCTTTAATACTCAACTTTCTCAGTCATCTTTAATACTCAACTTTCTCAGTCATCTTTAATACTCAACTTTCTCAGTCATCTTTAATACTCAACTTTCTCAGTCATCTTTAATACTCAACTTTCTCAGTCATCTTTAATACTCAACTTTCTCAGTCATCTTTAATACTCAACTTTCTCAGTCATCTTTAATACTCAACTTTCTCAGTCATCTTTAATACTCAACTTTCTCAGTCATCTTTAATACTCAACTTTCTCAGTCATCTTTAATACTCAACTTTCTCAGTCATCTTTAATACTCAACTTTCTCAGTCATCTTTAATACTCAACTTTCTCAGTCATCTTTAATACTCAACTTTCTCAGTCATCTTTAATACTCAACTTTCTCAGTCATCTTTAATACTCAACTTTCTCAGTCATCTTTAATACTCAACTTTCTCAGTCATCTTTAATACTCAACTTTCTCAGTCATCTTTAATACTCAACTTTCTCAGTCATCTTTAATACTCAACTTTCTCAGTCATCTTTAATACTCAACTTTCTCAGTCATCTTTAATACTCAACTTTCTCAGTCATCTTTAATACTCAACTTTCTCAGTCATCTTTAATACTCAACTTTCTCAGTCATCTTTAATACTCAACTTTCTCAGTCATCTTTAATACTCAACTTTCTCAGTCATCTTTAATACTCAACTTTCTCAGTCATCTTTAATACTCAACTTTCTCAGTCATCTTTAATACTCAACTTTCTCAGTCATCTTTAATACTCAACTTTCTCAGTCATCTTTAATACTCAACTTTCTCAGTCATCTTTAATACTCAACTTTCTCAGTCATCTTTAATACTCAACTTTCTCAGTCATCTTTAATACTCAACTTTCTCAGTCATCTTTAATACTCAACTTTCTCAGTCATCTTTAATACTCAACTTTCTCAGTCATCTTTAATACTCAACTTTCTCAGTCATCTTTAATACTCAACTTTCTCAGTCATCTTTAATACTCAACTTTCTCAGTCATCTTTAATACTCAACTTTCTCAGTCATCTTTAATACTCAACTTTCTCAGTCATCTTTAATACTCAACTTTCTCAGTCATCTTTAATACTCAACTTTCTCAGTCATCTTTAATACTCAACTTTCTCAGTCATCTTTAATACTCAACTTTCTCAGTCATCTTTAATACTCAACTTTCTCAGTCATCTTTAATACTCAACTTTCTCAGTCATCTTTAATACTCAACTTTCTCAGTCATCTTTAATACTCAACTTTCTCAGTCATCTTTAATACTCAACTTTCTCAGTCATCTTTAATACTCAACTTTCTCAGTCATCTTTAATACTCAACTTTCTCAGTCATCTTTAATACTCAACTTTCTCAGTCATCTTTAATACTCAACTTTCTCAGTCATCTTTAATACTCAACTTTCTCAGTCATCTTTAATACTCAACTTTCTCAGTCATCTTTAATACTCAACTTTCTCAGTCATCTTTAATACTCAACTTTCTCAGTCATCTTTAATACTCAACTTTCTCAGTCATCTTTAATACTCAACTTTCTCAGTCATCTTTAATACTCAACTTTCTCAGTCATCTTTAATACTCAACTTTCTCAGTCATCTTTAATACTCAACTTTCTCAGTCATCTTTAATACTCAACTTTCTCAGTCATCTTTAATACTCAACTTTCTCAGTCATCTTTAATACTCAACTTTCTCAGTCATCTTTAATACTCAACTTTCTCAGTCATCTTTAATACTCAACTTTCTCAGTCATCTTTAATACTCAACTTTCTCAGTCATCTTTAATACTCAACTTTCTCAGTCATCTTTAATACTCAACTTTCTCAGTCATCTTTAATACTCAACTTTCTCAGTCATCTTTAATACTCAACTTTCTCAGTCATCTTTAATACTCAACTTTCTCAGTCATCTTTAATACTCAACTTTCTCAGTCATCTTTAATACTCAACTTTCTCAGTCATCTTTAATACTCAACTTTCTCAGTCATCTTTAATACTCAACTTTCTCAGTCATCTTTAATACTCAACTTTCTCAGTCATCTTTAATACTCAACTTTCTCAGTCATCTTTAATACTCAACTTTCTCAGTCATCTTTAATACTCAACTTTCTCAGTCATCTTTAATACTCAACTTTCTCAGTCATCTTTAATACTCAACTTTCTCAGTCATCTTTAATACTCAACTTTCTCAGTCATCTTTAATACTCAACTTTCTCAGTCATCTTTAATACTCAACTTTCTCAGTCATCTTTAATACTCAACTTTCTCAGTCATCTTTAATACTCAACTTTCTCAGTCATCTTTAATACTCAACTTTCTCAGTCATCTTTAATACTCAACTTTCTCAGTCATCTTTAATACTCAACTTTCTCAGTCATCTTTAATACTCAACTTTCTCAGTCATCTTTAATACTCAACTTTCTCAGTCATCTTTAATACTCAACTTTCTCAGTCATCTTTAATACTCAACTTTCTCAGTCATCTTTAATACTCAACTTTCTCAGTCATCTTTAATACTCAACTTTCTCAGTCATCTTTAATACTCAACTTTCTCAGTCATCTTTAATACTCAACTTTCTCAGTCATCTTTAATACTCAACTTTCTCAGTCATCTTTAATACTCAACTTTCTCAGTCATCTTTAATACTCAACTTTCTCAGTCATCTTTAATACTCAACTTTCTCAGTCATCTTTAATACTCAACTTTCTCAGTCATCTTTAATACTCAACTTTCTCAGTCATCTTTAATACTCAACTTTCTCAGTCATCTTTAATACTCAACTTTCTCAGTCATCTTTAATACTCAACTTTCTCAGTCATCTTTAATACTCAACTTTCTCAGTCATCTTTAATACTCAACTTTCTCAGTCATCTTTAATACTCAACTTTCTCAGTCATCTTTAATACTCAACTTTCTCAGTCATCTTTAATACTCAACTTTCTCAGTCATCTTTAATACTCAACTTTCTCAGTCATCTTTAATACTCAACTTTCTCAGTCATCTTTAATACTCAACTTTCTCAGTCATCTTTAATACTCAACTTTCTCAGTCATCTTTAATACTCAACTTTCTCAGTCATCTTTAATACTCAACTTTCTCAGTCATCTTTAATACTCAACTTTCTCAGTCATCTTTAATACTCAACTTTCTCAGTCATCTTTAATACTCAACTTTCTCAGTCATCTTTAATACTCAACTTTCTCAGTCATCTTTAATACTCAACTTTCTCAGTCATCTTTAATACTCAACTTTCTCAGTCATCTTTAATACTCAACTTTCTCAGTCATCTTTAATACTCAACTTTCTCAGTCATCTTTAATACTCAACTTTCTCAGTCATCTTTAATACTCAACTTTCTCAGTCATCTTTAATACTCAACTTTCTCAGTCATCTTTAATACTCAACTTTCTCAGTCATCTTTAATACTCAACTTTCTCAGTCATCTTTAATACTCAACTTTCTCAGTCATCTTTAATACTCAACTTTCTCAGTCATCTTTAATACTCAACTTTCTCAGTCATCTTTAATACTCAACTTTCTCAGTCATCTTTAATACTCAACTTTCTCAGTCATCTTTAATACTCAACTTTCTCAGTCATCTTTAATACTCAACTTTCTCAGTCATCTTTAATACTCAACTTTCTCAGTCATCTTTAATACTCAACTTTCTCAGTCATCTTTAATACTCAACTTTCTCAGTCATCTTTAATACTCAACTTTCTCAGTCATCTTTAATACTCAACTTTCTCAGTCATCTTTAATACTCAACTTTCTCAGTCATCTTTAATACTCAACTTTCTCAGTCATCTTTAATACTCAACTTTCTCAGTCATCTTTAATACTCAACTTTCTCAGTCATCTTTAATACTCAACTTTCTCAGTCATCTTTAATACTCAACTTTCTCAGTCATCTTTAATACTCAACTTTCTCAGTCATCTTTAATACTCAACTTTCTCAGTCATCTTTAATACTCAACTTTCTCAGTCATCTTTAATACTCAACTTTCTCAGTCATCTTTAATACTCAACTTTCTCAGTCATCTTTAATACTCAACTTTCTCAGTCATCTTTAATACTCAACTTTCTCAGTCATCTTTAATACTCAACTTTCTCAGTCATCTTTAATACTCAACTTTCTCAGTCATCTTTAATACTCAACTTTCTCAGTCATCTTTAATACTCAACTTTCTCAGTCATCTTTAATACTCAACTTTCTCAGTCATCTTTAATACTCAACTTTCTCAGTCATCTTTAATACTCAACTTTCTCAGTCATCTTTAATACTCAACTTTCTCAGTCATCTTTAATACTCAACTTTCTCAGTCATCTTTAATACTCAACTTTCTCAGTCATCTTTAATACTCAACTTTCTCAGTCATCTTTAATACTCAACTTTCTCAGTCATCTTTAATACTCAACTTTCTCAGTCATCTTTAATACTCAACTTTCTCAGTCATCTTTAATACTCAACTTTCTCAGTCATCTTTAATACTCAACTTTCTCAGTCATCTTTAATACTCAACTTTCTCAGTCATCTTTAATACTCAACTTTCTCAGTCATCTTTAATACTCAACTTTCTCAGTCATCTTTAATACTCAACTTTCTCAGTCATCTTTAATACTCAACTTTCTCAGTCATCTTTAATACTCAACTTTCTCAGTCATCTTTAATACTCAACTTTCTCAGTCATCTTTAATACTCAACTTTCTCAGTCATCTTTAATACTCAACTTTCTCAGTCATCTTTAATACTCAACTTTCTCAGTCATCTTTAATACTCAACTTTCTCAGTCATCTTTAATACTCAACTTTCTCAGTCATCTTTAATACTCAACTTTCTCAGTCATCTTTAATACTCAACTTTCTCAGTCATCTTTAATACTCAACTTTCTCAGTCATCTTTAATACTCAACTTTCTCAGTCATCTTTAATACTCAACTTTCTCAGTCATCTTTAATACTCAACTTTCTCAGTCATCTTTAATACTCAACTTTCTCAGTCATCTTTAATACTCAACTTTCTCAGTCATCTTTAATACTCAACTTTCTCAGTCATCTTTAATACTCAACTTTCTCAGTCATCTTTAATACTCAACTTTCTCAGTCATCTTTAATACTCAACTTTCTCAGTCATCTTTAATACTCAACTTTCTCAGTCATCTTTAATACTCAACTTTCTCAGTCATCTTTAATACTCAACTTTCTCAGTCATCTTTAATACTCAACTTTCTCAGTCATCTTTAATACTCAACTTTCTCAGTCATCTTTAATACTCAACTTTCTCAGTCATCTTTAATACTCAACTTTCTCAGTCATCTTTAATACTCAACTTTCTCAGTCATCTTTAATACTCAACTTTCTCAGTCATCTTTAATACTCAACTTTCTCAGTCATCTTTAATACTCAACTTTCTCAGTCATCTTTAATACTCAACTTTCTCAGTCATCTTTAATACTCAACTTTCTCAGTCATCTTTAATACTCAACTTTCTCAGTCATCTTTAATACTCAACTTTCTCAGTCATCTTTAATACTCAACTTTCTCAGTCATCTTTAATACTCAACTTTCTCAGTCATCTTTAATACTCAACTTTCTCAGTCATCTTTAATACTCAACTTTCTCAGTCATCTTTAATACTCAACTTTCTCAGTCATCTTTAATACTCAACTTTCTCAGTCATCTTTAATACTCAACTTTCTCAGTCATCTTTAATACTCAACTTTCTCAGTCATCTTTAATACTCAACTTTCTCAGTCATCTTTAATACTCAACTTTCTCAGTCATCTTTAATACTCAACTTTCTCAGTCATCTTTAATACTCAACTTTCTCAGTCATCTTTAATACTCAACTTTCTCAGTCATCTTTAATACTCAACTTTCTCAGTCATCTTTAATACTCAACTTTCTCAGTCATCTTTAATACTCAACTTTCTCAGTCATCTTTAATACTCAACTTTCTCAGTCATCTTTAATACTCAACTTTCTCAGTCATCTTTAATACTCAACTTTCTCAGTCATCTTTAATACTCAACTTTCTCAGTCATCTTTAATACTCAACTTTCTCAGTCATCTTTAATACTCAACTTTCTCAGTCATCTTTAATACTCAACTTTCTCAGTCATCTTTAATACTCAACTTTCTCAGTCATCTTTAATACTCAACTTTCTCAGTCATCTTTAATACTCAACTTTCTCAGTCATCTTTAATACTCAACTTTCTCAGTCATCTTTAATACTCAACTTTCTCAGTCATCTTTAATACTCAACTTTCTCAGTCATCTTTAATACTCAACTTTCTCAGTCATCTTTAATACTCAACTTTCTCAGTCATCTTTAATACTCAACTTTCTCAGTCATCTTTAATACTCAACTTTCTCAGTCATCTTTAATACTCAACTTTCTCAGTCATCTTTAATACTCAACTTTCTCAGTCATCTTTAATACTCAACTTTCTCAGTCATCTTTAATACTCAACTTTCTCAGTCATCTTTAATACTCAACTTTCTCAGTCATCTTTAATACTCAACTTTCTCAGTCATCTTTAATACTCAACTTTCTCAGTCATCTTTAATACTCAACTTTCTCAGTCATCTTTAATACTCAACTTTCTCAGTCATCTTTAATACTCAACTTTCTCAGTCATCTTTAATACTCAACTTTCTCAGTCATCTTTAATACTCAACTTTCTCAGTCATCTTTAATACTCAACTTTCTCAGTCATCTTTAATACTCAACTTTCTCAGTCATCTTTAATACTCAACTTTCTCAGTCATCTTTAATACTCAACTTTCTCAGTCATCTTTAATACTCAACTTTCTCAGTCATCTTTAATACTCAACTTTCTCAGTCATCTTTAATACTCAACTTTCTCAGTCATCTTTAATACTCAACTTTCTCAGTCATCTTTAATACTCAACTTTCTCAGTCATCTTTAATACTCAACTTTCTCAGTCATCTTTAATACTCAACTTTCTCAGTCATCTTTAATACTCAACTTTCTCAGTCATCTTTAATACTCAACTTTCTCAGTCATCTTTAATACTCAACTTTCTCAGTCATCTTTAATACTCAACTTTCTCAGTCATCTTTAATACTCAACTTTCTCAGTCATCTTTAATACTCAACTTTCTCAGTCATCTTTAATACTCAACTTTCTCAGTCATCTTTAATACTCAACTTTCTCAGTCATCTTTAATACTCAACTTTCTCAGTCATCTTTAATACTCAACTTTCTCAGTCATCTTTAATACTCAACTTTCTCAGTCATCTTTAATACTCAACTTTCTCAGTCATCTTTAATACTCAACTTTCTCAGTCATCTTTAATACTCAACTTTCTCAGTCATCTTTAATACTCAACTTTCTCAGTCATCTTTAATACTCAACTTTCTCAGTCATCTTTAATACTCAACTTTCTCAGTCATCTTTAATACTCAACTTTCTCAGTCATCTTTAATACTCAACTTTCTCAGTCATCTTTAATACTCAACTTTCTCAGTCATCTTTAATACTCAACTTTCTCAGTCATCTTTAATACTCAACTTTCTCAGTCATCTTTAATACTCAACTTTCTCAGTCATCTTTAATACTCAACTTTCTCAGTCATCTTTAATACTCAACTTTCTCAGTCATCTTTAATACTCAACTTTCTCAGTCATCTTTAATACTCAACTTTCTCAGTCATCTTTAATACTCAACTTTCTCAGTCATCTTTAATACTCAACTTTCTCAGTCATCTTTAATACTCAACTTTCTCAGTCATCTTTAATACTCAACTTTCTCAGTCATCTTTAATACTCAACTTTCTCAGTCATCTTTAATACTCAACTTTCTCAGTCATCTTTAATACTCAACTTTCTCAGTCATCTTTAATACTCAACTTTCTCAGTCATCTTTAATACTCAACTTTCTCAGTCATCTTTAATACTCAACTTTCTCAGTCATCTTTAATACTCAACTTTCTCAGTCATCTTTAATACTCAACTTTCTCAGTCATCTTTAATACTCAACTTTCTCAGTCATCTTTAATACTCAACTTTCTCAGTCATCTTTAATACTCAACTTTCTCAGTCATCTTTAATACTCAACTTTCTCAGTCATCTTTAATACTCAACTTTCTCAGTCATCTTTAATACTCAACTTTCTCAGTCATCTTTAATACTCAACTTTCTCAGTCATCTTTAATACTCAACTTTCTCAGTCATCTTTAATACTCAACTTTCTCAGTCATCTTTAATACTCAACTTTCTCAGTCATCTTTAATACTCAACTTTCTCAGTCATCTTTAATACTCAACTTTCTCAGTCATCTTTAATACTCAACTTTCTCAGTCATCTTTAATACTCAACTTTCTCAGTCATCTTTAATACTCAACTTTCTCAGTCATCTTTAATACTCAACTTTCTCAGTCATCTTTAATACTCAACTTTCTCAGTCATCTTTAATACTCAACTTTCTCAGTCATCTTTAATACTCAACTTTCTCAGTCATCTTTAATACTCAACTTTCTCAGTCATCTTTAATACTCAACTTTCTCAGTCATCTTTAATACTCAACTTTCTCAGTCATCTTTAATACTCAACTTTCTCAGTCATCTTTAATACTCAACTTTCTCAGTCATCTTTAATACTCAACTTTCTCAGTCATCTTTAATACTCAACTTTCTCAGTCATCTTTAATACTCAACTTTCTCAGTCATCTTTAATACTCAACTTTCTCAGTCATCTTTAATACTCAACTTTCTCAGTCATCTTTAATACTCAACTTTCTCAGTCATCTTTAATACTCAACTTTCTCAGTCATCTTTAATACTCAACTTTCTCAGTCATCTTTAATACTCAACTTTCTCAGTCATCTTTAATACTCAACTTTCTCAGTCATCTTTAATACTCAACTTTCTCAGTCATCTTTAATACTCAACTTTCTCAGTCATCTTTAATACTCAACTTTCTCAGTCATCTTTAATACTCAACTTTCTCAGTCATCTTTAATACTCAACTTTCTCAGTCATCTTTAATACTCAACTTTCTCAGTCATCTTTAATACTCAACTTTCTCAGTCATCTTTAATACTCAACTTTCTCAGTCATCTTTAATACTCAACTTTCTCAGTCATCTTTAATACTCAACTTTCTCAGTCATCTTTAATACTCAACTTTCTCAGTCATCTTTAATACTCAACTTTCTCAGTCATCTTTAATACTCAACTTTCTCAGTCATCTTTAATACTCAACTTTCTCAGTCATCTTTAATACTCAACTTTCTCAGTCATCTTTAATACTCAACTTTCTCAGTCATCTTTAATACTCAACTTTCTCAGTCATCTTTAATACTCAACTTTCTCAGTCATCTTTAATACTCAACTTTCTCAGTCATCTTTAATACTCAACTTTCTCAGTCATCTTTAATACTCAACTTTCTCAGTCATCTTTAATACTCAACTTTCTCAGTCATCTTTAATACTCAACTTTCTCAGTCATCTTTAATACTCAACTTTCTCAGTCATCTTTAATACTCAACTTTCTCAGTCATCTTTAATACTCAACTTTCTCAGTCATCTTTAATACTCAACTTTCTCAGTCATCTTTAATACTCAACTTTCTCAGTCATCTTTAATACTCAACTTTCTCAGTCATCTTTAATACTCAACTTTCTCAGTCATCTTTAATACTCAACTTTCTCAGTCATCTTTAATACTCAACTTTCTCAGTCATCTTTAATACTCAACTTTCTCAGTCATCTTTAATACTCAACTTTCTCAGTCATCTTTAATACTCAACTTTCTCAGTCATCTTTAATACTCAACTTTCTCAGTCATCTTTAATACTCAACTTTCTCAGTCATCTTTAATACTCAACTTTCTCAGTCATCTTTAATACTCAACTTTCTCAGTCATCTTTAATACTCAACTTTCTCAGTCATCTTTAATACTCAACTTTCTCAGTCATCTTTAATACTCAACTTTCTCAGTCATCTTTAATACTCAACTTTCTCAGTCATCTTTAATACTCAACTTTCTCAGTCATCTTTAATACTCAACTTTCTCAGTCATCTTTAATACTCAACTTTCTCAGTCATCTTTAATACTCAACTTTCTCAGTCATCTTTAATACTCAACTTTCTCAGTCATCTTTAATACTCAACTTTCTCAGTCATCTTTAATACTCAACTTTCTCAGTCATCTTTAATACTCAACTTTCTCAGTCATCTTTAATACTCAACTTTCTCAGTCATCTTTAATACTCAACTTTCTCAGTCATCTTTAATACTCAACTTTCTCAGTCATCTTTAATACTCAACTTTCTCAGTCATCTTTAATACTCAACTTTCTCAGTCATCTTTAATACTCAACTTTCTCAGTCATCTTTAATACTCAACTTTCTCAGTCATCTTTAATACTCAACTTTCTCAGTCATCTTTAATACTCAACTTTCTCAGTCATCTTTAATACTCAACTTTCTCAGTCATCTTTAATACTCAACTTTCTCAGTCATCTTTAATACTCAACTTTCTCAGTCATCATATTTCATAAATAATATTCTCTATTTTTTTTCAGTTGACTCTAATGTTGTTTTGTTTTCAACTTTCTTCTAAAAATATCTCATTTACCAAAGACTTCAAAATTTTAGTCAACTTTCTTAGTGCACTTGCAGTGTAGTGTGTCTGGTCTGATTCAATATCTAAACTCATTCGAACTTTCATAAACAGATTTAAGTTAGGAAGAGCCTCTCTATAATCTTAAGTATGAAGTACAGTATCAGCATGAAATACGTGGGCCGAATTTTGACCCGCAGGCTAAGGTTTTAACTATTCTAAACACACTGAAACATTAATCGATATTTATTTTTATTGAAATGAGAATGGTGTCCCTCAGGCTCGGGGAAAATAATAAATAAAACTAATGATTAATAAAAATAGTTTGTCATTGATTGTGGCGGCATTGAGTTGTTTCTGAGAGTGATATATCTTGTTAAGACTTTTTAGCGATGATTCTCCAGTTAGTAGGAGTCGGAAGTGAGTGGGAGAGTGGAAAAATGTGAGGGAGTGGGGAAAAGTGGGTGGGAGTGGGGAGAAGTGAGCGGAAGAGTGGAAAAATGGGAGGGAGTGGGGTGAAGTGGGCAGAAGTGGGCGAGAATGGGGAGAAGTGGGCGGTAGTGGGGATAAGTGAGCGGGAGTGTGGAGAAGTAAGCGGGAGTGGCGAGAAGTGGGCGGGAGTGGGGAGAAGTGGGCTGGAGTGGGGAGAAGTGAGCGGGAGTGGGGAGAAGTAGGCGGGAGTGGGGGAGAAGTGGGCGGAAGTGGGGAGAAGTGGGCGGGAGTGGCGAGAAGTGGGCGTGAGTGGGGAGAAGTGGGCGGGAGTGGGGAGAAGTGGGCTGGAGTGAGGAGACGTGGGCGGGAGTAGGGAGAAGTGAGCAGGAGTGGGGAGAAGTGGGCGGGAGTTGCGAGAAGTGAGCGGGAAGTGAGCGGGAGTGGGGAGAAGTAGGCGGGAGTGGGGAGAAGTGGGCGGGAGTGGGAAAAAGTGGGCGGGAGTGAGGAGAAGTGGACGGAAGTGGTGAGAAGTGGGCGGGAGAGGCGAGAAGTGGTCGGGAGTGGGGAGAAGTGGGCGGGAGAGGCGAGAATTTGACGGGAGTGGGGAGAAGTGGGCGGGAGAGGCGAGAAGTGGGCGGGAGTGGGGAGAAGTGGGCGGGAGTGGGCGGGAG
>CALYLW010003250.1:0-12172 GCA_944989445.1 Ampullaceana balthica | reverse complement strand
AACCCCGTAAAAACAAAGTTTTTTACTATAAATCCCTTATATATGAGACATAACTAAAAGTATTGATTATGTTCAAACGCAACAAACATTTACAGACTGAAACCGAAATTATCTCCCATGGCTTTAAAACTGGGGGAAGGGGGAAGGGGGTGTGGACATGGACGGGTGGCGTCAACGCGTTAACTCAACTCATGGTGGTTTACCTGGTTAAAACACGAGATGTGTTCATCGGTGGCTGGCGTGAAGTCAAGTGACCCGTAAAATATAAACAATAGCGACCGCTACATATAGTTTATATAGATAAACAAAAAATGCATTAATTTAATTACGGTACGTTCGATCGATCTGAAATTTTTATACGATGCATTGATAGGTGACACGGGTCCATGTGCCAAATTTCAGCTCGATGGCATCACGGGATGTGGGTCATTTTTTACTTTTGTTTTTACGCCGTACTAAGAGATGGATGACGACAAGATTTCGAAGTTAATATAAGGGATTTAATAAAAAAAAGACCCGTAAAAACAAAGTTTTTGACTATAAATCCCTTATATATGAGACATAACTAAAAGAATTGATCATGTTCAAACGCAAAAAACATTTACAGACTGAATCTGTCTTAACTCCCCTTTGCTATATAACCGGGGGGGGGGAAGGGGAAAGGAAAAGTCTGGTCACCGATTCGCTTGACCGAGCTCAGCGTTACACGTAAAATGTAAAGAAAAGCACACCGTCGCTTCGTTGGGTCGCCTCAATGCGTCAGCTCAAACTTTCACGTGGGAAAAAAACAATAACAAACCGTGAATTTGAATTACATACCTCATATAAGGATAAACTAAAAATGCATTAATTTAATTACGGTACGTTCGATCGATCTGAAATTTTGATACCATGCATTGTTAGGTCAGACGGGTCAGTGTGCTAAATTTCAGCTCGATCGAATCACGGGAAGTGGGTCATTTTTGACTTTTGTTTTTCCGCCCGCCCATGAGATGATGAGATGATGAGACGGCCGCGAAGTTAATATAAGGGATTTAAAAATGCATTAATTTAATTACGGTACGTTCGATCGATCTGAAAATTTGATACGATGCATTGTTAAGTGAGATGGGCCCATGTTCCAAATTTTAGCTCGATCGCATGACGGGATGTGGGTCATTTTTGACTTTTCTTTTTCCGCCCGACCGACGTACGAAGAGAGTGATGACGACAGACAAGATTTCGAAGTTAATATAAGGGATTTAAAAATAAGTCACAGTTGGACCTTGGAATAAGTTTCTTAACGTTGGCTTCGTTCCTTGGCAACTAAATTTGTCGCAAGAGAAGGTTGCAAAAGATGACCAAAAAAGAAAAGTCTCGTGTATTACTGAATACCTAGGGAGACGGATGATTTTGTTTAATTTTATTTTGACCTCTTACCCATATAATAACTATGCAAGGTACTTTGACTGTGGTCCGCCTTAGAACTCAAGAAGACAATATGATGGAATTTAATATTTAAAACTCACTATCACTAAGCAGACATCCATCTTTTATTTTTATTTAATTATGAATTTTCATTTATTTTTCATATACAATCCAAAACAGTTGGATTCTCACACACGCATTATACTGGCGTAAACTCACTTTCTAAGCAACACCATAAATTATTGCGTAATAATTGTTCAAAGATCCGGAAATAAGACCATTGTCTTATCTTATCTTATCTTATATGTTTCAGACGCTCCTTCTATACAGAAGATTATTGCGTAAGAAAAATGGATAGTGCGTTTTTTTAAAAAAAACACAAATCTTCAATAATTCAGAATGGTATGTAGACATCTCAAATTTCATTTTGAACCAAATATGACTGGCAGACTACCCTGTAAACTGACTAAAACATCAGTTACATAATGCCAGTATTACATGTCCATTTTTTGAAATAAAATCTTCATCAACATTTATTTTCATATGGTGAACATTACATGAATTCGAATTTTCTATCTGTAACTGTAAATGACAGCTGCGTTGTTGACCTGCCAGTAAGGTGAACCTGACATCTGAGGAGATACTCTTTGGACGTATAGCTATGTATCTGTAAATATAATACAAGGTAAGGGGCCGTCCATAAAGTACGTCACGCTATTTTTGACCATTTTGAACTCCCCCTCCCCGCTGTCAAAAATCTAGGACCCCCCCTTAAATTACGTCACACTTTCGATCAAAAATTTAGTTTTTTATTAACAAAATAATTAAAATTTAATATGAAACAGCGTGACGTCACACATTGCCAGACCCCCCTCCCCCTGTCACAAACTGTCACACTTTCTTACACCCCTTCCCCCCCTCTGGAGCGTGACGTACTTTATGGACGGCCCCTAACCAAAGGAATTTTGTTTTTAATGTTAGGGAAAGGGCGAGGAAAAGCATAAAAAATTGCCAAAATTGATCGCAAAAATCACGTTCCTGTTTCATCAAATAATCTCAATTGGGAGCCATTATGACAAGAGCATTGATCGTACATGGAGCCGTTAGAAAAGAAGATGTCTTTTGTCTCAAGTGTACGGGATCTAGAATAAGGACACCTTTCAAATTGAAAATGTAAAGAACAGCTGTATGTAACTTGACTATAAGGTAAGGCCCCATTAAAGCGTGTATCTTTATTGAGCTCATTGCAGGTTTAAACTTTGTGGAGCGTATTTTGGGGTTTGACATTCTATGCCAGCTGACAGGGTTTATCTCCTTGGTTGATCCGATTAGAAAATTAAAGATTACTTAATCAGGGGTTCAAAGTTATTTTTGTTCGAACCATTGATCGACCGCATTTCTCTAGACGTTTACATATTTATAACCTACGCACATAGACACCGTAATACCTTGTCATTACGAGGTAATGACGTGCAGAGGCAAGGAAACATTGAACTGTTACATAGGCAATGCAGTCATGGAGGATATGCCGTTTGTAACGTATGGTCTGTGCAACAAACACAAATTATGAATATATCTCCCCTATGATGTGAAGTTATATTTGTGATGATGTGTAGTCCACAATGAAATACGTTTCATCTCCAGCCATGGCAGAAGCATCATCTTCAACGCTAAGAGCTGGAATTGAGGCGTGGGGGGGGGGTTGTGTTCATGGCCGCCTCTTAAGTCTGAACCAGGGAGATTGGAAAGTCTTTTACTTCTCCGCAGCAATAATAATCTCTTCGTGTAACAAAATTAATATGAGAGAGAGTGGTGAAATTATTATAATCGTTACCCTCTTCGATGCCAATCAAATGTTTAGAGTGACCCACTTATTCTGGCGATTTCCAGTTACCGGTGGGAAATTGTCTAGAATAAAAAATGCAAGTTAATACAGAGAGGAGTGACCAAGACTATGAAGAACATCGAATGCGGGGGTTAGCTCTCCCTACTAGAGTTGGGATATACGCCTCTGTCCCCAAACCATTAACCTATTTTTTCTTCTTTATTTTTTCGCACTTTTCTATGTCTTTCCTCATATTAACCCGTTTTTAACTACCCAAACAAAAGGAATAACTTAATTTTGAAAGCTGAAAGCTTTGAACAGATTAGCTCTTAAAACCCCCACATTTAAGAAGTTATTGGAAGATTTTTGTGTGTGTGTCTCTATGTTCATAAAAAGAACACGATGTTCGGGAAGACACACTAACGCGTGGCCTAGTAGAGGACTCCATCTTTTTATTCTTCTGATATTTTTTTGTTAAAATAAAGGAATGAGTGAGAAACAGTACAGTGCATGTGTCTCAATCTGAGGTGACAACATCCCATTAGTAACGTCAAGGTTTTAGAGGGAAAGTGATTTGGAGAACAATGATGTATGCTTTTTTTATATAGTTTTATAGTTTTTGTAGTTATAAGTAAAGAAAATTATTATTTTATTTTATAAACAAGGTGGAAATCCGTTTGATCTGTATTTTAAAATGTCGAGAAAATCGCCTAAATTAAATATTTTTAAAAGAATTTTGTTCGTTCATGTGCAGAGAACGTTTTGGATGAGACAGCAAAACTGTTGCCTAGCCCTGCTTGGCCATAAGACCAGCTAGGCCACTGTCTACGGGGTGAGACGTCGTAAAACAATTCATAAATGATGTAGAAAATGGAAATGTTTGGGAATCCCAAGTCTGTTGGGAGGGTTTAGGTTCTCTGTCCCGATGACGTCACGTCTAGGTTACCCACAAACCCCCCACCCCACTCAAACGAAGCCGATCATATGTAAATAGCAAACGCGAGTGCTGTCAAACGGACGAATCAGATCGAGATAAACGACAACGCCATAAAACAATCAAAAACAAACACACACACACACACACACACAGAGGCGTCACTAGGGTTGCTGTCACCCGGGGCGGTAGCTCATGGTGTCACCCCTTCACGACTGAAGGGGCCGTCCATAAATGTCACGCGAGGATGCCGATTTTTACCCCACCATCCCCCAGCTTCATACGTATACCCCCGACTCCTTTTCACGATATGACGTCACAAAGTTTTGATATCCCCTCCAAGCCATATTTTCTAAATAAAAATTAGCATGTTGCAAATTATTTTTTGTCATTTAAATATGTATTTAGAGTAAGTCTGCGCTCTGATGTCGTAACACGCGTGAAGCCATCGAAAACGTCATTAACTAACCGGTAAACAATCAAATATTTAAGTGGAACTTTTATTTAAAGTTGCGCGTTTTTTTTATGTGACATCACATTTTTAACCCCACCCCCTCGTCACACATCGTCAGCGATGCGTGACCCCGACACCCTATTTTGGATTAAAAGGGGGTGCTGAACGGACTAAAGCCAGGGGCCACCAATAATTTAAGGTACTCCAAACTTATTATAGTGTATAATAAAGATGCAGGCAAATGTTTGTATGAATCCCTGAAAAAGCCTTGGACATTCATACGGTAATGCTTCCTAATATGAGTAGGAAGTATAACGGAAACCAGGCTATTCTTCGTTAGAAGTGCAGTTTTGCTCATTATGTGCCGTGCACAGCTTATTCCCTTAATTTGGTTGGGAAAAGTGCAGCAGGTTGTCCTGATGCAGTCAGATTTTTTGTCTTCTGCAAAATCTTTATACCCGGCTTGTTGCATCTACTCATCGTTGACACGTACTTTAAAAACACATGAAATTGATACATGCTAACAAAGCCTTGTGTGACACAAGGTGGTCAGCCTGACATGATGCAGTAAGGTCTGTTAATAACTTATACCATGCGAATATCGCAGCACTGGAAGAATTCGCAACAAACGAAAATCAGCCACGTGACTGTCGACTTGAAGCAGAATGATTTCTAAAGGAACTTGAACAACTGGGAGTCGCTATTTTACTTGAAATTTGAGAAACAATTTTAGAAAGGAAGTCTCTCATTGAGTTTGTTAAAAGACATCATTCTTAATTTGATTCCTATGAAGACAAAGGAAAGGACAAGTCCGTGGTAAAAATAGTATGAACAATCTTCAATGCTATCAACAAAAAAAAGAGTCAGTTTGATAAAGGGACATCACCAAAACAGTATTCTCCCCAAGACAAAAGTTTCAAGGTTGAGGTATTTCTGGTAATCATTGACAAACTTTCTTGAGCCCTAAAACATCGGTTAGGCCCATATAAAAACATCCATGAGAAATTTGGCTTTCTTACAAACCTATCTGAGCTCAGCAGTTTCGCCATCCGATGGGCAGCAGCCAAGATAATGGAAGAATATTCAAGTGATTTCAAAGAGTGCTTACCTTCAGAATTATTCCAATTTTCAAAACTCTTTAAAAAAGGTATTTTCCAGGCTCGGGGAAGGAAAAGGAAGTACCCCAATGCCAAACTCAAAACACGTGCACAGAGCTAAACATTTTGCTGCTGTTGAATGAGCTAAATATCACACAGCTCATTACAAATGTACACATCGCACTTCTCATCTATCTCTCAATGATGACATCAAACTGCAACTGATAGCAATCATTTTCAAAGTTGAAAAGAATATAAAATGAGTTAGAATTTGCATGGGACAACAAAGACTGAATATGCTCTCTCTAATGAGCATTGAAAAGGAACTTACTTGTAAGCTTTCTTAGCTTTACTGACTTGATTGATAACTTCACCATGAGAAAAATTCGCAAACGGAAGTTGTAGGTTCAAATAATAATAATAATAGATAATTGTCAATAATTTATTATTTCAACTAGAGAAAACACTTCGTTACCCCATGAAAATAAAAAGTTTAAATAAAAATAACTAATTAATAAGAAAAACCCGTAAAAAACCAACTTTTTGACTATAAATCCTTTATGTACGAGAAGTAACTAAAAGAATGTTCATTATAATACGCAGCGCCAGACCATCCAGAAATACAAAATTGAAGTTGTGTCGTAAAACATGTTTAATATAATACGCACCGATCAGGAATATGTTTATAAAAAGAGCTGTCAATAAAATACGCACCTTATTGCGCGACAGAAAGGTTGTTCAATATAATACGCACCGCGACGCTCTATCTCAAAAAATAGCATGATACATAGGATTAAAAAAAATAATCTAAAAAATCAATAATTTAATTACGGTACATGCGATCGATCTGAAATTTTGATACATTGTTTTTATCATCGGTACGAAACTGCCTGCAAAATTTCAGCTCGCTATCTTGCGAGCAAGTGGGTTAAAAATCGATCAAAAGTTTTGGCGACAAGCAAGCAAGCAAGCAAGCAAGCAAGGTCGGTCGGTCGGCCGCAGACACCACGAGTTAATATAAAGGATTTAATAAGAAAAACCCGTAAAAAACCAAGTTTTTGACTATAAATCCTTTATGTACGAGAAGAATTTAAAAGAATGTTCATTATAATACGCAGCGCCAGACCATCCAGAAATACAAAATTGCAGTTGTGTCGTAAAACATGTTTAATATAATGCGCACCGATCAGGAATATGTTTATAAAAAGAGCTGTCAATAAAATACGCACCTTATTGCGCGACAGAAAGGTTGTTCAATATAATACGCACCGCGACGCTCTATCTCAAAAAATAGCATGATACATAGGAATAAATAAAATAATCTAAAAAATCAATAATTTAATTACGGTACATGCGATCGATCTGAAATTTTGATACATTGTTTTTATCATCGGTACGAAACTGCCTGCAAAATTTCAGCTCGCTATCTTGCGAGCAAGTGGGTTAAAAATCGATCAAAAGTTTTGGCGACAAGCAAGCAAGCAAGCAAGCAAGCAAGGTCGGTCGGTCGGCCGCAGACACCACGAGTTAATATAAAGGATTTAAAAAATACGGAATAACGCGTAATATTATTCTTTATGGGGGAGCGTTCGTAACCACGAAACAGCGTACGTTGGGACGGGACTGTCGTAACCGGGGGACTAACTGTATATAAACATGCATATCACGCCTTTAATAAATATATATAAAACAAAATATTAATTTATAGACATTGAATTCATAATTTTCGTCTAGAAAAAACATCAACAAAGAAAACCCATCTTTTGATTTTTTTTATTTTTTTTGTGATAAAAATCTTATCCCCCCACACCCCACTGTTGTGGGGGGAGTCGTGAGGTGGGATTCGTCCATGGTGTCGGTGTGTCAATGCCCAAATAGCTTTATATCTTATAAAACATAAGTCACTGCCTCCTTCATGTCCAGCTTTTTAAAAATCCCTTATATTAACTTCACGTCATATCTCTCTCTGTCTGTCTTGGGCGGGCGGGCTGAAAGACAAAAGTAAAAAATGACCCACTTCCCGTCATGCAATCGAGCTGAAATTTGGCACAAAGATCCGTGTCATCTAACATGCATCGTGTCGAAATTTCAGATTGATCGAAGGTACCGTAATTAAATTTATGCACTTTAGTTTATCCTAATGTAACGTATGTAATTCAAATTCACTGTTTTATAGTTTTTTTTCCCACGTGAGTGTTTGAGTTGACGCGACCCATCGAAGTACCGGCGTGCTTTTCTTTACATTTTACGCGTCACGCTGAGCTCGGTCACGCGATCGGTGACGAGACTTTTCCCATATCCAAGGTTGTGAAGCAAAGTTGAGTTAAGACAGATTCAGTCTGTAAATGTTTGTCGCGTTTGAAAATAATCAATACTGTTAGTTATGTCTCATATATAAGGGATTTATAGTCAAAAACTTTGTCTTTATGGGTATGTTTTATTTAAATCCCTTATATTAACTTCACCGCCGTCTCTGTCTGTCGTCATCTCTGTCTCTCTGTCTTTGGCGGGCGGAAAAACAAAAGTAAAAAATGACCCGTTTCCCATAATCCGATCGAGCTGACATTTGGCACACGGACCCGTCCCACCTAACTATGCATCGTATCAAAATTTCAGATCGATCGAACGTACCGTAATTAAATTAATGCATTTTTAGTTTATCCTTATATACCGTATGTAATTCAAATTCTCTGTCTGTTATTGTTTTTTTCCACGTGAGAGTTTGAGTTGACGCGTTGACGCGACCCATCGAAGTACCGGCGTGCTTTTGTTTACATTTTACGTGTCACGCTGAGCTCGGTCAAGCGAACGGTGACCAGACTTTTCTCCTCTCCCGCCCCCCCCCCAGGGTTATGAAGAAAAGTTGACTTAAGACAGATCCAGTCTGTAAATATTTGTAAATACTTTTAGTTATGTCTCATATATAAGGGATTTATAGTCAAAAACTTTGTTTTTACGGCTTTGTTTTATTTAAGATCTCTCAACCACGACGTTTCTTTTCTTTTTAAATCCCTTATATTAACTTCACCGCCGTCTCTGTCTCTCTGTCGTTCTGTCGTCATCTCATGGTGTGGTGGAAAAACAAAAGTAAAAAATGACCCACTTCCCGTGATCCGATCGAGCTGAAATTTTGGCACACGGACCCGTCTCACCTAACAATGCATCGTATCAAAATTTCAGATCGATCGAACGTACCGTAATTAAATTTATGCCTTTTTAGTTTATCCTTATATAACGTTTGTAATTCAAACTCATTGTTTGTTATTGGTTTTTTTTTCACGGGATTATTCAGTCACGCGTTGACGCGACCCATCGAAGTACCGGCGTGCTTTTGTTTACATTTTACGTGTCACGCTGAGCTCGGTCAAGCGATCAGTGACCAGACTTTTCCCCTCTCAAGGTTGTGAAGCAAAGTTGAGTTAAGACAGATTCAGTCTGTAAATGTTTGTCAAGTTTGAAAATATTCAATACTGTTAGTTATGTCTCATATATAAGGGATTTATAGTCAAAAACTTTGTTTTTACTGTTTTGTTTTATTAAATCCCTTATATTAACTTCGAGGCCGTCTCTGTCGTTCTGTCGTCATCTCTCTCTGTCTGTCTGTCTTGGGCGGTCGGAAAAACAAAAGTCAAAAATGACCCACTTCCCATGATCCGATCGAGCTGAAATTTTGGCACACGGACCCGTCTCACCTAACAATGCATCGTATCAAAATTTCAGATCGATCGAACGTACAGTAATTTAATTTATGCATTTTTAGTTTATCCTTATATAACGTATGTAATTCAAATTCACTGTTTGTTATTGTTTTTTTCCCACGTGAGAGTTTGAGTTGACGCGTTGACGCGACCCATCGAAGTACCGGCGTGCTTTTGTTTACATTTTTGTAATGTTTGTCGTGTTTGAAAATAATCAATACTGTTAGTTATGTCTCATATATAAGGGATTTATAGTCAAAAACTTTGTTTTTACGGGTTTGATTTATTTTCCTAATTTGTATTAATGTTGTTTGTGTGTTGGGACTGTTTTATTATTGCAAGTTAACTGATATTTTTTAATAAAAAGTTTTCGCGTTTAACGTATTTCTTTGTATATCTTAATTTCTTTCTAGATGAAAAAAATGTGTCTTCATTTTTTTTCTGACATAAAAAAAATACACAGTCAAATTTTAGGCTCGGGTGTCACTCCTTGATGGGTGTCACCCGGGGCGTCCCGCCCCCTCGCCCCTCCCTAGTGACGCCACTGCACACACACACACACATTAAAATGTTCCAGCTTTGATAGTAGTTAAAAATGTAATTTTTGGCAAGCTATTGACAATTCCTTGATAACTATTTTAGGTTAGTTAAGGACTGTTGTAGGAAAAAAATAATAAAAAATTGGCCGCTTAATAATATGGTAGCGCTCCTAGAGTGGAGTATTTTGTAGTTGTTGGGGCAAGATAAATGTATTGCAAATTTGATGTTGCTCTAAATGAGAGTGGTGCATGATTGAGGTGGTGTAAGAAAGTGGCGGTGCTAGATTATCTGTCACAGGACTATCATGTGGCAAGATTAAGTTGGTCCAAGATTAAAGCAATGCAATATTAAGGTTGTGCGAGAATCATGTTTTGCCCTAGATAAGAGAGGCGAAAGATTAGGACGCTGTAATAATATTATAGGGTTGCAAGATAATTTTTGTTTCAAAGAGTTTGTTTGCAACGCAGGTTTTTACGTCATAAAGGCCCACAAAGTAATAAATCATTGTGATTATTGTTATGAACCATGTGCTCTGACTGACAGGCAGTTCGAAGGCACTCATTTGTTGTCCAAGGACCAACTCTGCACTATAAATAGTTTTCTTCAGAGAGAGACAGCAGGCAACGCTATCATAGGGAAATGATAGTTTTACATACAAACTGAGCTGAAATTTGCACGCATATCGATCTCCGACCACCATAGACGAATCTTTGGATTATAATCAACATATTTTTTTTGTAAGTGACATTCTATTGTAAAGGAATTTTGCCATATCCTTCAAAAGATCGTGGTTGAGTGTGGTAGACATCTAGTCTGACCTAGAGACACGAGCGTAATACCAGCAGTGAACTACAGTTCTTTAAAATTAAAAAAATGCAAGTTTATTATAGTGTGAAATATATGTTTTACAGAAATTTTTAAAAAATCACTCTACATTCGGCCTGCGGTAATTAACAATTACTTTCTCGATTAATCGTTAAAATATTTAACGATTAAAATGTTTTAACGATTAATTGACCAACCACTTATAAATGTACTGGAAATCAAAAAGTAAAATATTTCGGCTGATAAATATAAATTAATTTCCGCACGATTACACGAACATTTTGGTTTTAAACTATTGACTGACGGGAATGTTTAAAATGTTATTGTGTCCATTGAGAGAAATCGTTTCCCTACCATGGAATGTTCCCCTTAGTCTAAGCTTCGTTGGCCCATGTGCTTTTTTGTGCAATATGTTACAAAATTTGCTGCGCGGTGATTCTAAACTCTTGCGTGGCGTCGGTCAAATATCTGCGCAGCCACGCTGCTTAAAGGGAACATTGCTAGCATGGTTCTAACACTTCGCTTACATGTCACCTGCAAACCTAACATCCACTACAGTATCGGAAACTTCAGATGAGACAATCTAAAGCTATGTGAATGTGAACAATTGTTCAGCTCGGCTGGTTATATTGTCAATAAGACCCGCTCATCACTTCAACCAAATAATGTCAATACACTTGTCTGTTTGCGTTGTTGGTTAAAAGATGTCATATGAAGAAGACATTCCAGTGTTATTTCGATTTTCGACAAGTACGTTTAATAAATGTTGCTTATGATACCATAAATTTTAACTTTTGGCTTTAATCGAAATTAACGATTAATTAAACGTTAAATTTTCAAAAGTTAACGATTAAAATTAAATTAATCGTCAACAGTCCTACTTTAGATATAGTTCTTGGTATACGATGTGTAAAGCGGCGATAGCTCACTGGCAAGGGCCTGGGAATCACTTCGAAGAAGTATGGAGGGTGAACATTGAGTACAAGAAATTTTAAAAGGTTAAAAAGAGTAACATAAGAACACAGAACTACAACAAAAAAAACAAAACAACAACATCAAGAAAACTTTTTAAAGCTCACCTTCTTGTTGGCACGAGAAAAAAAAATATTTTTAAAGTCTTTAAGTCGTGTGGAACTCATTATATGTACATACTAGAGCAGGGGGGGGCATACCTGTAGTAACTGAGAGCCATTTTCAAATATACAAAAATGTTGAGAGCCGCATTGAAGCACTATGGGTCACTAAACCTGGCTGGGAAATCTTCCAGTAATCCTTGTAACGTATCTTTTAAACATTGTACGCGAGCCGCAATGTCAACACAGAAGAGCTGCATGCGGCTCGCGAGCCGCCGTTTCACCACCGTTGTAGTAGAGTATTAATTATTCCTCAATA
>CALYLW010003249.1:0-12185 GCA_944989445.1 Ampullaceana balthica | reverse complement strand
CGATCGAAACTGAAATTTGGCACACGGACCCGTCGAACCTAACAATGCATCGTATCAAAATTTCAGATCGATCGAACGTACCGTAATTAAATTAATGCATTTTTAGTTTATCCTTATATGAGGTATGTAATTCAAAATTCACTGTTTGTTATTGTTTTTTTGCCACGTGAAATTTTGAGCTGACGCATTGAGGCGACCCAACGAAGCGACGGGCGCTTTTGTTTACATTTTACGTGTCACTCTGAGCTCGGTCAAGCGAATCGGTGACCAGACTTTTCCCCTCTCCCCCACCCACCCCTCCCCACCCCTCCCCCCCACCCCCCCACCCACCCTCCCCCCCACTAGGGTTATGATGCAAAGTTGAGTTAAGACAGATTCAGTCTGTAAATGTTTGAAAATAATCAATACTGTTAGTTATGTCTCATATATAAGGGATTTATAGTCAAAAACTTTGTTTTTACGGGTTTGTGTTTATTAAATCCCTTATATTAACTTCACCGGTGTCTCTCTCTCTCTCTCTCTCTCTCTCTCTCTCTCTCTGTCTGTCTTGGGCTCGGCGGGCGGAAAAACAGAAGTCAAAAATGACCCACTTCCCATGATCCGATCAAACTGAAATTTGGCACACGGACCCGTCGAACCTAACAATGCATCGTATCAAAATTTCAGATCGATCGAACGTACCGTAATTAAATTAATGCATTTTTAGTTTATCCTTATATGAGGTATGTAATTCAAAATTCACTGTTTGTTTTTTTTTAAATTCCAGTTCCACGTGAGTTTGAGTTGACGCCGACCGTCGTGTTGACGACGACCGTCGTGCCGACACCCCCTCACATCCCACCCCCATTTATTAAAGACAAGGGACATCACTCAGTGTCAGTCTGTAAATGTTTAAAAATAATCACTACTGTTAGTTATGTCTCATATATAAGGGATTTATAGTCAAAAACTTTGTTTTTACGGGTTTGTTTTATTAAATCCCTTATATTAACTTCGCGGCCGTCTCTCTCTGTCTTGGGCTCGGCGGGCGGGCGGAAAAACAGAAGTCAAAAATGACCCACTTCCCATGATCCGATCGAACTGAAATTTGGCACACGGACCCGTCTGACCTAACAATGCATCGTATCAAAATTTCAGATCGATCGAACGTACCGTAATTAAATTAATGCATTTTTAGTTTATCCTTATATGAGGTATGTAATTCAAAATTCACTGTTTGTTATTGTTTTTTTTCTGCCAGTTTCCACGTGAGTTTGAGTTGACGCCGACCGTCGTGTTGACGCCGACCGTCGTGCCGACACCCCCTCACATCCCACCCCCATTTATTAAAGACAAGGGACATCACTCGGTGTCAGTCTGTAAATGTTTGAAAATAATCAATACTGTTAGTTATGTCTCATATATAAGGGATTTATAGTCAAAAACTTTGTTTTTACGGGTTTGTTTTATTAAATCCCTTATATTAACTTCGCGGCCGTCTCTCTCTCTCTCTCTGTCTTGGGCTCGGCGGGCGGGCGGGCGGAAAAACAGAAGTCAAAAATGACCCACTTCCCATGATCCGATCGAACTGAAATTTGGCACACGGACCCGTCTGACCTAACAATGCATCGTATCAAAATTTCAGATCGATCGAACGTACCGTAATTAAATTAATGCATTTTTAGTTTATCCTTATATGAGGTATGTAATTCAAAATTCACTGTTTGTTATTGTTTTTTTTCTTCAAGTTCCACGTGAGTTTGAGTTGACGCCGACCGTCGTGTTGACGCCGACCGTCGTGCCGACACCCCCTCACATCCCACCCCCATCTATTAAAGACAAGGGACATCACTCGGTGTCAGTCTGTAAATGTTTGAAAATAATCAATACTGTTAGTTATGTCTCATATATAAGGGATTTATAGTCAAAAACTTTGTTTTTACGGGTTTGTTTTATTAAATCCCTTATATTAACTTCACCGCCGTCTCTGTCTCTCTGTCTTGGGCTCGGCGGGCGGAAAAACAGAAGTCAAAAATGAACCCACTTCCCATGATCCGATCGAACTGAAATTTGGCACACGGACCCTGTCTGACCTAACAATGCATCGTATCAAAATTTCAGATCGATCGAACGTACCGTAATTAAATTAATGCATTTTTAGTTTATCCTTATATGAGGTATGTAATTCAAAATTCACTGTTTGTTATTTTTTTTTCTGCCAATTTCACGTGAGTTTGAGTTGACGCCGACCGTCGTGTTGACGCCGACCGTCGTGCCGACACCCCCTCACATCCCACCCCCATTTATTAAAGACAAGGGACATCACTCGGTGTCAGTCTGTAAATGTTTGAAAATAATCAATACTGTTAGTTATGTCTCATATATAAGGGATTTATAGTCAAAAACTTTGTTTTTACGGGTTTGTTTTATTTAAATCCCTTATATTAACTTCGCGGCAGTCTCTCTCTCTCTCTCTGTCTTGGGCTCGGCGGGCGGGCGGGCGGAAAAACAGAAGTAGAAAATGAACCACTTCCCATGATCCGATCGAACTGAAATTTGGCACACGGACCCGTCTGACCTAACAATGCATTGTATCAAAATTTCAGATCGATCGAACGTACCGTAATTAAATTAATGCATTTTTAGTTTATCCTTATATGAGGTATGTAATTCAAAATTCACTGTTTGTTATTGTTTTTTTTTCTTTAAGTTCCACGTGAGTTTGAGTTGACGCCGACCGTCGTGTTGACGCCGACCGTCGTGCCGACACCCCCTCATATCCCACCCCCATCTATTAAAGACAAGGGACATCACTCGGTGTCAGTCTGTAAATGTTTGAAAATAATCAATACTGTTAGTTATGTCTCATATATAAGGGATTTATAGTCAAAAACTTTGTTTTTACGGGTTTGTTTTATTAAATCCCTTATATTAACTTCACCGCCGTCTCTGTCTCTCTGTCTCTCTCTCTCTCTCTCTCTCTCTCTCTCTCTCTCTGTCTCTCTCTCTCTCTCTCTCTGTCTGTCTGTCTTGGGCTCGGCGGGCGGAAAAACAGAAGTCAAAAATGACCCATTTCCCATGATTCGATCAAACTGAAATTTGGCACACGGACCCGTCGAACCTAACAATGCATCGTATCAAAATTTTAGATCGATCGAACGTACCATAATTAAATTAATGCATTTTTAGTTTATCCTTATATGAGGTATGTAATTCAAAATTCACTGTTTGTTATTGTTTTTTTGCCACGTGAAATTTTGAGCTGACGCTTTGAGGCGACCCAACGAAGCGACGGGCGCTTTTGTTTACATTTTACGTGTCACTCTGAGCTCGGTCAAGCGAATCGGTGACCAGACCTTTCCCCTCTCCTCCACCCACCCCTCCCCCCCAACCCCCCACCCACCCTCCCCCCACTAGGGTTATGATGCAAAGTTGAGTTAAGACAGATTCAGTCTGTAAATGTTTGAAAATAATCAATACTGTTAGTTATGTCTCATATATAAGGGATTTATAGTCAAAAACTTTGTTTTTACGGGTTTGTGTTATTAAATCACTTATATTAACTTCACCGGTGTCTCTCTCTCTCTCTCTCTCTCTCTCTCTCTCTCTCTCTCTCTGTCTGTCTGTCTTGGGCTCGGCGGGCGGAAAAATAGAAGTCAAAAATGACCCACTTCCCATGATCCGATCAAACTGAAATTTGGCACACGGACCCGTCGAACCTAACAATGCATCGTTTCAAAATTTCAGATCGATCGAACGTACCGTAATTAAATTAATGCATTTTTAGTTTATCCTTAAATGAGGTATGTAATTCAAAATTCACTGTTTGTTGTTTTTTTTTAATTCCAGTTCCACGTGAGTTTGAGTTGACGCCGACCGTCGTGTTGACGACGACCGTCGTGCCGACACCCCCTCACATCCCACCCCCATTTATTAAAGACAAGGGACATCACTCAGTGTCAGTCTGTAAATGTTTAAAAATAATCACTACTGTTAGTTATGTCTCATATATAAGGGATTTATAGTCAAAAACTTTGTTTTTACGGGTTTGTTTTTAAATCCCTTATATTAACTTCACCGGCGTCTCTGTCTTGGGCTCGGCGGGCGGGCGGGCGGAAAAACAGAAGTAAAAAATGAACCATTTCCCATAATCCGATCGAACTGAAATTTGGCATACGGACCTGTCTGACCTAACAATGCATCGTATCAAAATTTCAGATCGATCGAACGTACCGTAATTAAATTAATGCATTTTTAGTTTATCCTTATATGAGGTATGTAATTCAAAATTCACTGTTTGTTATTGTGTTTTTTTCTGCCAATTTCACGTGAGTTTGAGTTGACGCCGACCGTCGTGTTGACGCCGACCGTCGTGCCGACACCCCCTCACATCCCACCCCCATTTATTAAATACAAGGGACATCACTCGGTGTCAGTCTGTAAATGTTTGAAAATAATCAATACTGTTAGTTATGTCTCATATATAAGGGATTTATAGTCAAAAACTTTGTTTTTACGGGTTTGTTTTATTTAAATCCCTTATATTAACTTCGCGGCCGTCTCTCTCTCTCTCTCTGTCTTGGGCTCGGCGGGCGGGCGGGCGGAAAAACAGAAGTCAAAAATGAACCACTTCCCATGATCCGATCGAACTGAAATTTGGCACACGGACCCGTCTGACCTAACAATGCATCGTTCTAAAATTTCAGATCGATCGAACGTACCGTAATTAAATTAATGCATTTTTAGTTTATCCTTATATGAGGTATGTAATTCAAAATTCACTGTTTGTTATTGTTTTTTTTTCTTCAAGTTCCACGTGAGTTTGAGTTGACGCCGACCGTCGTGTTGACGCCGACCGTCGTGCCGACACCCCCTCACATCCCACCCCCATCTATTAAAGACAAGGGACATCACTCGGTGTCAGTCTGTAAATGTTTGAAAATAATCAATACTGTTAGTTATGTCTCATATATAAGGGATTTATAGTCAAAAACTTTGTTTTTATGGGTTTGTTTTATTAAATCCCTTATATTAACTTCACCGCCGTCTCTGTCTCTCTGTCTTGGGCTCGGCGGGCGGAAAAACAGAAGTAAAAAATGAACCATTTCCCATGATCCGATCGAACTGAAATTTGGCACACGGACCTGTCTGACCTAACAATGCATCGTATCAAAATTTCAGATCGATCGAACGTACCGTAATTAAATTAATGCATTTTTAGTTTATCCTTATATGAGGTATGTAATTCAAAATTCACTTTTTGTTATTTTTTTTTCTGCCAATTTCACGTGAGTTTGAGTTGACGCCGACCATCGTGTTGACGCCGACCGTCGTGCCGACACCCCCTCACATCCCACCCCCATTTATTAAAGACAAGGGACATCACTCGGTGTCAGTCTGTAAATGTTTGAAAATAATCAATACTGTTAGTTATGTCTCAAATATAAGGGATTTATAGTCAAAAACTTTGTTTTTACGGGTTTGTTTTATTTAAATCCCTTATATTAACTTCGCGGCAGTCTCTCTCTCTCTCTCTCTGTCTTGGGCTCGGCGGGCGGGCGGGCGGAAAAACAGAAGTAGAAAATGAACCACTTCCCATGATCCGATCGAACTGAAATTTGGCACACGGACCCGTCTGACCTAACAATGCATTGTATCAAAATTTCAGATCGATCGAACGTACCGTAATTAAATTAATGCATTTTTAGTTTATCCTTATATGAGGTATGTAATTCAAAATTCACTGTTTGTTATTGTTTTTTTTTCTTCAAGTTCCACGTGAGTTTGAGTTGACGCCGACCGTCGTGTTGACGCCGACCGTCGTGCCGACACCCCCTCACATCCCACCCCCATCTATTAAAGACAAGGGACATCACTCGGTGTCAGTCTGTAAATGTTTGAAAATAATCAATACTGTTAGTTATGTCTCATATATAAGGGATTTATAGTCAAAAACTTTGTTTTTACGGGTTTGTTTTATTAAATCCCTTATATTAACTTCACCGCCGTCTCTGTCTCTCTGTCTCTCTCTCTCTCTCTCTCTCTCTCTCTCTGTCTCTCTCTCTCTCTCTCTCTGTCTGTCTGTCTTGGGCTCGGCGGGCGGAAAAACAGAAGTCAAAAATGACCCATTTCCCATGATTCGATCAAACTGAAATTTGGCACACGGACCCGTCGAACCTAACAATGCATCGTATCAAAATTTCAGATCGATCGAACGTACCATAATTAAATTAATGCATTTTTAGTTTATCCTTATATGAGGTATGTAATTCAAAATTCACTGTTTGTTATTGTTTTTTTGCCACGTGAAATTTTGAGCTGACGCATTGAGGCGACCCAACGAAGCGACAGGCGCTTTTGTTTACATTTTACGTGTCACTCTGAGCTCGGTCAAGCGAATCGGTGACCAGACCTTTCCCCTCTCCCCCACCCACCCCTCCCCCACCCCTCCCCCCAACCCCCCACCCACCCTCCCCCCCACTAGGGTTATGATGCAAAGTTGAGTTAAGACAGATTCAGTCTGTAAATGTTTGAAAATAATCAATACTGTTAGTTATGTCTCATATATAAGGGATTTATAGTCAAAAACTTTGTTTTTACGGGTTTGTGTTATTAAATCACTTATATTAACTTCACCGGTGTCTCTCTCTCTCTCTCTCTCTCTCTCTCTCTCTCTCTCTCTCTCTCTCTCTCTCTCTGTCTGTCTGTCTTGGGCTCGGCGGGCGGAAAAACAGAAGTCAAAAATGACCCACTTCCCATGATCCGATCAAACTGAAATTTGGCACACGGACCCGTCGAACCTAACAATGCATCGTTTCAAAATTTCAGATCGATCGAACGTACCGTAATTAAATTAATGCATTTTTAGTTTATCCTTAAATGAGGTATGTAATTCAAAATTCACTGTTTGTTGTTTTTTTTTAATTCCAGTTCCACGTGAGTTTGAGTTGACGCCGACCGTCGTGTTGACGACGACCGTCGTGCCGACACCCCCTCACATCCCACCCCCATTTATTAAAGACAAGGGACATCACTCAGTGTCAGTCTGTAAATGTTTAAAAATAATCACTACTGTTAGTTATGTCTCATATATAAGGGATTTATAGTCAAAAACTTTGTTTTTACGGGTTTGTTTTTAAATCCCTTATATTAACTTCACCGGCGTCTCTGTCTTGGGCTCGGCGGGCGGGCGGGCGGAAAAACAGAAGTAAAAAATGAACCATTTCCCATAATCCGATCGAACTGAAATTTGGCATACGGACCTGTCTGAACTAACAATGCATCGTATCAAAATTTCAGATCGATCGAACGTACCGTAATTAAATTAATGCATTTTTAGTTTATCCTTATATGAGGTATGTAATTCAAAATTCACTGTTTGTTATTGTGTTTTTTTCTGCCAATTTCACGTGAGTTTGAGTTGACGCCGACCGTCGTGTTGACGCCGACCGTCGTGCCGACACCCCCTCACATCCCACCCCCATTTATTAAAGACAAGGGACATCACTCGGTGTCAGTCTGTAAATGTTTGAAAATAATCAATACTGTTAGTTATGTCTCATATATAAGGGATTTATAGTCAAAAACTTTGTTTTTACGGGGTTGTTTTATTTAAATCCCTTATATTAACTTCGCGGCCGTCTCTCTCTCTCTCTCTGTCTTGGGCTCGGCGGGCGGGCGGGCGGAAAAACAGAAGTCAAAAATGAACCACTTCCCATGATCCGATCGAACTGAAATTTGGCACACGGACCCGTCTGACCTAACAATGCATCGTTCTAAAATTTCAGATCGATCGAACGTACCGTAATTAAATTAATGCATTTTTAGTTTATCCTTATATGAGGTATGTAATTCAAAATTCACTGTTTGTTATTGTTTTTTTTTCTTCAAGTTCCACGTGAGTTTGAGTTGACGCCGACCGTCGTGTTGACGCCGACCGTCGTGCCGACACCCCCTCACATCCCACCCCCATTTATTAAAGACAAGGGACATCACTCGGTGTCAGTCTGTAAATGTTTGAAAATAATCAATACTGTTAGTTATGTCTCATATATAAGGGATTTATAGTCAAAAACTTTGTTTTTATGGGTTTGTTTTATTAAATCCCTTATATTAACTTCACCGCCGTCTCTGTCTCTCTGTCTTGGGCTCGGCGGGCGGAAAAACAGAAGTAAAAAATGAACCATTTCCCATGATCCGATCGAACTGAAATTTGGCACACGGACCCTGTCTGACCTAACAATGCATCGTATCAAAATTTCAGATCGATCGAACGTACCGTAATTAAATTAATGCATTTTTAGTTTATCCTTATATGAGGTATGTAATTCAAAATTCACTGTTTGTTATTGTTTTTTTTTCTTCAAGTTCCACGTGAGTTTGAGTTGACGCCGACCGTCGTGTTGACGCCGACCGTCGTGCCGACACCCCCTCACATCCCACCCCCATCTATTAAAGACAAGGGACATCACTCGGTGTCAGTCTGTAAATGTTTGAAAATAATCAATACTGTTAGTTATGTCTCATATATAAGGGATTTATAGTCAAAAACTTTGTTTTTATGGGTTTGTTTTATTAAATCCCTTATATTAACTTCACCGCCGTCTCTGTCTCTCTGTCGTGGGCTCGGCGGGCGGAAAAACAGAAGTAAAAAATGAACCATTTCCCATGATCCGATCGAACTGAAATTTGGCACACGGACCTGTCTGACCTAACAATGCATCGTATCAAAATTTCAGATCGATCGAACGTACCGTAATTAAATTAATGCATTTTTAGTTTATCCTTATATGAGGTATGTAATTCAAAATTCACTGTTTTGTTATTTTTTTTTCTGCCAATTTCACGTGAGTTTGAGTTGACGCCGACCGTCGTGTTGACGCCGACCGTCGTGCCGACACCCCCTCACATCCCACCCCCATTTATTAAAGACAAGGGACATCACTCGGTGTCAGTCTGTAAATGTTTGAAAATAATCAATACTGTTAGTTATGTCTCATATATAAGGGATTTATAGTCAAAAACTTTGTTTTTATGGGTTTGTTTTATTAAATCCCTTATATTAACTTCACCGCCGTCTCTGTCTCTCTGTCTTGGGCTCGGCGGGCGGAAAAACAGAAGTAAAAAATGAACCATTTCCCATGATCCGATCGAACTGAAATTTGGCACACGGACCCGTCTGACCTAACAATGCATCGTATCAAAATTTCAGATCGATCGAACGTACCGTAATTAAATTAATGCATTTTTAGTTTATCCTTATATGAGGTATGTAATTCAAAATTCACTGTTTTGTTATTTTTTTTTCTGCCAATTTCACGTGAGTTTGAGTTGACGCCGACCGTCGTGTTGACGCCGACCGTCGTGCCGACACCCCCTCACATCCCACCCCCATTTATTAAAGACAAGGGACATCACTCAGTGTCAGTCTGTAAATGTTTAAAAATAATCACTACTGTTAGTTATGTCTCATATATAAGGGATTTATAGTCAAAAACTTTGTTTTTACGGGTTTGTTTTTTAAATCCCTTATATTAACTTCACCGGCGTCTCTCGTCTCTCTGTCTTGGGCTCGGCGGGCGGGCGGGCGGAAAAACAGAAGTCAAAAATGACCCACTTCCCATGATCCGATCGAACTGAAATTTGGCACACGGACCCGTCTGACCTAACAATGCATCGTATCAAAATTTCAGATCGATCGAACGTACCGTAATTAAATTAATGCATTTTTAGTTTATCCTTATATGAGGTATGTAATTCAAAATTCACTGTTTGTTATTGTTTTTTTTTCTTCAAGTTCCACGTGAGTTTGAGTTGACGCCGACCGTCGTGTTGACGCCGACCGTCGTGCCGACACCCCCTCACATCCCACCCCCATCTATTAAAGACAAGGGACATCACTCGGTGTCAGTCTGTAAATGTTTGAAAATAATCAATACTGTTAGTTATGTCTCATATATAAGGGATTTATAGTCAAAAACTTTGTTTTTATGGGTTTGTTTTATTAAATCCCTTATATTAACTTCACCGCCGTCTCTGTCTCTCTGTCTTGGGCTCGGCGGGCGGAAAAACAGAAGTCAAAAAATGACCCACTTCCCATGATCCGATCGAACTGAAATTTGGCACACGGACCCGTCTGACCTAACAATGCATCGTATCAAAATTTCAGATCGATCGAACGTACCGTAATTAAATTAATGCATTTTTAGTTTATCCTTATATGAGGTATGTAATTCAAAATTCACTGTTTGTTATTGTTTTTTTTCTCCAGTTCCACGTGAGTTTGAGTTGACGCCGACCGTCGTGTTGACGCCGACCGTCGTGCCGACACCCCCTCACATCCCACCCCCATTTATTAAAGACAAGGGACATCACTCGGTGTCAGTCTGTAAATGTTTGAAAATAATCAATACTGTTAGTTATGTCTCATATATAAGGGATTTATAGTCAAAAACTTTGTTTTTACGGGTTTGTTTTATTTAAATCCCTTATATTAACTTCGCGGCAGTCTCTCTCTCTCTCTCTGTCTTGGGCTCGGCGGGCGGCGGGCGGAAAAACAGAAGTCAAAAATGACCCACTTCCCATGATCCGATCGAACTGAAATTTGGCACACGGACCCGTCTGACCTAACAATGCATCGTATCAAAATTTCAGATCGATCGAACGTACCGTAATTAAATTAATGCATTTTTAGTTTATCCTTATATGAGGTATGTAATTCAAAATTCACTGTTTGTTATTGTTTTTTTTTCTTCAAGTTCCACGTGAGTTTGAGTTGACGCCGACCGTCGTGTTGACGCCGACCGTCGTGCCGACACCCCCTCACATCCCACCCCCATTTATTAAAGACAAGGGACATCACTCGGTGTCAGTCTGTAAATGTTTGAAAATAATCAATACTGTTAGTTATGTCTCATATATAAGGGATTTATAGTCAAAAACTTTGTTTTTACGGGTTTGTTTTATTAAATCCCTTATATTAACTTCACGCGCCGTCTCGTCTCTCTCTCTCTCTCTCTCTCTCTGCTCTCTCTCTCTCTCTCTCTGTCTGTCTTGGGCTCGGCGGGCGGAAAAACAGAAGTCAAAAATGACCCACTTCCCATGATCCGATCAAACTGAAATTTGGCACACGGACCCGTCGAACCTAACAATGCATCGTATCAAAATTTCAGATCGATCGAACGTACCATAATTAAATTAATGCATTTTTAGTTTATCCTTATATGAGGTATGTAATTCAAAATTCACTGTTTGTTTTTTTTTAAATTCCAGTTCCACGTGAGTTTGAGTTGACGCCGACCGTCGTGTTGACGACGACCGTCGTGCCGACACCCCCTCACATCCCACCCCCATTTATTAAAGACAAGGGACATCACTCAGTGTCAGTCTGTAAATGTTTAAAAATAATCAATACTGTTAGTTATGTCTCATATATAAGGGATTTATAGTCAAAAACTTTGTTTTTACGGGTTTGTTTTATTAAATCCCTTATATTAACTTCGCGGCCGTCTCTCTCTCTCTCTGTCTTGGGCTCGGCGGGCGGAAAAACAGAAGTCAAAAATGAACCCACTTCCCATGATCCGATCGAACTGAAATTTGGCACACGGACCCGTCTGACCTAACAATGCATCGTATCAAAATTTCAGATCGATCGAACGTACCGTAATTAAATTAATGCATTTTTAGTTTATCCTTATATGAGGTATGTAATTTCAATTCACGGTTTATTATTGTTTTTTTGCCACGTGAAATTTTGAGCTGACGCTTTGAGGCGACCCAACGAAGCGACGGGCGCTTTTGTTTACATTTTACGTGTCACTCTCAGCTCGGTCAAGCGAATCGGTGACCAGACTTTTTCCCTCTCCTCCCCACCCACCCCTTGCAATCATGTACAAGGCTGCGAAACATAAATACAAATTTATATGAATATTAATAAACATTTAAAGTTTCACAACTTTGATCATATACATGCTACTATCATATTAATTAGAAAAATTTATCTATATGCAAAAGAGTAGTTGCAATAAGAAATGAGTTGTGATGGGCGCCCCACGCTTTTATGTGCAGTCGATAGGTTCACGGATTGAAAATTTTTATTTTCTTCTTTTTAGTGCAATTTCTATATGTAAATAAAAGCGTGTCCTTTTAAAAGAAGATTTTTTAAATATTTTATTTTTTTTTAAAACCCATTAAATTGTCATCAAATT
>CALYLW010003248.1:0-12213 GCA_944989445.1 Ampullaceana balthica | reverse complement strand
GCACAAACGCTCTTTTATTCTCGAAACAAAATCATTCATTATTTTTACCTCTAAATTTTCATATTTTGTTTTTAATCGGGAGTTGCCCCTGCATAGTGATTACTGACAGACGCGCGCTTAAACGCGTTATAAATTGGCAAGATAAATGAGAATATCTTAGTACTTTTATTTAAAACTTCGATTAATTTTGTAAATATCTAGACTTTGAAATATAATATCAATGATTGGTCTTTCATAAATGCTGAATTTTATAGAAACTAAAATGTTGTATAATAATATTTATTTCCAAGAAAAATTTGATTATAAAAATTCATATTTATTTAAATTACTAAAACTATAAAGTTAGTATACTTTTATTTAAATATATTTAATTTCTAGTTACAACATTGTAGCCATTATATATTTTATAAGCGAAGTGTGTCGATTTACTAAAGTGCCACGCCACTTTACTTCGATCCCTATCATTGGGATACCATGATGCTAACGAAATAATTATAATTCTCCAGCCTCAGCAGTGCTGCCAGCGCTAGGTTCTTCAACCCCAGATCTAGGTTTTTCCCAAAATTATCACTGGTAGCACTGAACCTCAGGTGTGAAACAAGCGGGAACACAATCCTGCCCAGCTTGTACCTGGGTAGTGCTGACAGCGCTAGGCTTTTTAACCTTGATTTATTTTTTTTCGACTTTTGTCTAGGTTTTTTATTTCAAAAGTAGCATAATCTAGGTTTATACATGGGCGTCGCTAAGAATTTTATCCAGCACAAAAACCCTTTTTTTAAAAATTTAAATGACAATTGTATCGGTTCATTTTTCAATTAAATTCAAGTTAAGCATAACATTACTTAACTCCGCCAAGGCCGGTCCCAAGCCCGGGTGCAAAAGGAGGAGGGTTGGCGTGAGGCCAGCGACCTCACCCGTAAAAACAAATTGCTACAGAAACGTCAACAAGAAAAAACAAACAAATTTCAGTCCCTGAGAAGAGAGGACTCTTCTTCTCCAAGAAGAGCTATGAAGCCTTGTGGCCAAACCCAGGCTATACTGGAAGCCTCAAAGCCGAAGACCCTCCTTTCTAAGGAAACAAATATAGGCACGTGGAACGTCAGAACCATGTATGAAGCAGGGAAAGCAGCGCAGGTGGCAGCAGAAATGAGATCCTACAAACTTACACTGCTTGGTATCTGCGAAACAAGATGGATACAAGCTGGGCAAATAACTTTGGCCTCTGGAGAAATGCTAATGTACTCGGGGCATGAGGAGGAAGATGCTCCGCACACGCAAGGAGTCGCTTTGATGCTGTCAAGGAAGGCACAGGAAGCATTGATTGGATGGGAAGCACATGGACCAAGGATAATAACAGCAACCTTCCGAACCAAGAAAAAGAAAATAAAGATGAACATAATACAGTGTTATGCACCCACCAACGACAGCAAAGAAGAAGAGAAAGAAACATTCTACAATAGACTACAAGCACTAATAGAAAAACTTCCAAATAGAGACCTGAACATCCTAATGGGAGACCTTAACGCCAAAATTGGAAAAGACAACAGTGGGTATGAGGAAATCATGGGACGCCACGGTGTAGGAGAGAGAAATGAGAACGGAGAAAGACTAGCGGACTTCTGCGCAACAAACGAGCTTGTTATTGGTGGAAGCGAATTTCAACATAAAAACATTCACAAGATAACATGGGTATCCCCAGACAACAAAACGCAAAACCAAATAGACCACATATGCATTAGCAAAAAATTTAGAAAGTCTCTACAAGATGTACGAGCAAAAAGAGGAGCAGATGTCGCATCCGATCATCATCTTGTCTGTGCAAGACTTAAATTAAAGCTAAAGAAAGACTGGGAACAGCCAACTGCGAAGCGAACCAAATTCAATGTAGCACTTCTGGCAAATGATCAGAAAAGGGAAGAATTTAGTGCCACCTTGAGGAATAAGTTCCAAGTGCTAGAAGATCAAACAGAAGACCAAACAGAAGATGACCAAGTAGAACATATGTGGCAAAGTATAAAGACGTCTGTAACATCCACCTGCCTAGAAGTCTTAGGATCAGTGAAACAGAAACAAAAAGACTGGCTCTCAATAAACACACTGCAAAAAATAAAAGAGAGAAAAGAAATGAAAAATATAGTTAACAGCAGCCGCACCAGGGCTGAGAAAACGAAAGCGCAAGAGAGATATAAAGAAGTAAACCAAAAGGTAAAAAACAGCATTAAAAAAGATAAAAATGCCCACATAGATGGCCTAGCATCCAAAGCAGAAGAAGCAGCCAGGAAGGGCAACTTGAAAGAGCTCTACGACATAACAAGAAAACTGTCAGGGAGATACAAAAGGCCGGAGAGACCTGTCAAAGATAGAGAAGGGAGATCTATAACAGAAAGGAAAGAGCAACAAAAAAGATGGATGGAATACTTTAAGGAACTATTAAACAGGCCCCCACCCACAAACACGCCAGACATACAACCAGCAAATGAAGACCTACAAATAGAAGAAGGTGCACCAAATAAGGAAGAAATAGCCCTGGCCATCAAGCAGCTCAAACTAGGGAAATCACCGGGACCGGACAACATCACAGCAGAGATGATGAGAGCTGACATAAACACAATAGTCAACATGCTGCACCCTCTGTTTGAGAAGATATGGGAAGAAGAGAGAGTTCCAAAAGATTGGAAAGAAGGATACCTCATCAAGATCCCAAAGAAAGGGGATCTCAGCAACTGTGCAAATTACAGAGGAATTACACTGCTATCGGTACCAGGAAAGGTTTTTAACAGAATTATTTTGAACAGAATGAAAGACCAGGTCGACATGCAGCTACGAGATCAACAGGCCGGCTTCCGCCAAAACAGATCCTGCACAGATCAAATAGCAACACTGAGAATCATCGTAGAACAGTCCATCGAATGGAACTCCTCTCTATATATAAATTTTATAGACTATGAAAAGGCCTTTGATAGCCTGGACAGACAAACCTTGTGGAAACTTCTCCGACACTATGGAGTACCAGGGAAACTAGTGAGGATCATTCAGAGCTCTTATGAAGAAATGACATGCAGGGTGGTCCACGAAGGTAGACTCACAGACTCCTTTACAGTCGAAACAGGAGTCAGACAAGGATGTCTCTTGTCCCCTTTACTATTCATCCTTGCCATTGACTGGATAATGGAAAAATCCACAGACAAAAAGAGGAATGGGATACAGTGGACACTCTGGGAACAATTGAATGATTTAGACTTCGCGGACGACATTGCACTTCTGTCCCACAACCAGCAACAAATGCAGGAAAAGACAAAAGACGTAGCCACCTTTTCGGCACAGCTTGGCCTCAACATAAATAAAAGTAAAACAAAAATCATGAAGATAAACCCATCCAACCATGAGCATGTCCATCTGGCAGGAAAGGCACTGGAAGAAGTGGAGTCCTTCACATACCTAGGCAGCACCATAGACACAAATGGCGGATCCGATGCAGATGTAAGGGCTAGAATTGGAAAAGCTAGATCAGCATTTGTATTATTAAAGAAAATATGGGAGTCGAAGGAGCTGAAACTGCAGACCAAAGTCAAAATCTTTAATACAAATGTCAAAACAGTCCTCCTATATGGTGCAGAAACTTGGAAAACAACAGCGAGCCTTACGCAGAAAGTGCAGACATTCATAAACACATGCCTTCGAAAGATCCTGAAAATCAAATGGCCAAATACTATAAATAACCAAGAGTTACTAGAAAGGACACACCAGGTGCCTATTGATGAAGACATCATAAAAAAGAGGTGGAGATGGATAGGACATACGCTCCGAAAACCCCCAGGTAGCACCACCAGACAATGCCTAACATGGAACCCACAGGGAAAGAGAAAGAGAGGAAGGCCAAAAAATACATGGAGACGCGAGCTAGAGGCTGACATGCAAAATATGGGATACACCTGGAAGCAATTGGAGAGGAAAGCACAGGACCGTGAGGAGTGGAAAGTTCTTGTAGACGGCCTATGCCCCAGACGGGGTAGAAAGGCATAAGTAAGTAAGTAATAACATTACTTATTTGCCAGATATTTATTTTACCCGGAACGACCCTTGCTAAAATAAATTTACTGACTGAAAATGAAAATGTTTTTAAAAAAGTATTATTAATGTGTTTTAATGTTCTTAGCATATAAATAAATATTTTAAAGACAATTTCATTTCGTTAATAGATGTTTTGTTTGTTTTTAAAAGAGAAAATTTCATTTGGCATCTTACTGTGACAACACAGCAAGTATGGTGCTAGATAAACAAAATGGATTTATCATACTCCAATTATGTAGCTTCAAGGGCCGAAAACAGCCTTATAAACTAAAAAGTCTTACAAGTTAGTGCTATAATAGCTAAAATATAACATATATAAATGCATTTAATAAATTATAAACGAAAGTTCTCACGAAAATTAAAATTCGCAGTGAGATAATATACGTGCTAAGACTGCTGGGTTACCTTTTTTACGCTACACCATTTCTAATGTAACAATTCTTTATGACTATATGATGATTTTAGGTGAACTGAAATGTCAGCAAATGTCATATAAACCGGGAAGAGAGGCAGTTAATTAAAAACCTACAAGTAAAACCTAAACCTCCTAACCTACATGGAAATTATAAAGCACAATGCTGGAAATATTTATTTAATCAATGTTTGTATGTTGTATCCATCCACCCATCCTTCAAATCTTGAAACGTAAAATTAAACCCCTTCTGGTAGTCCTAGAGATCTAAACATTTTACCACAGATAGATCTTGGATGACAATGCATTGTATCAAAATTTCAGATCAATCGAATGTACCGTATTGAAATTATTGCATTTTTAGTTTATCTATAGTCTATATATAAGCATCGGTACCCGTCTGCTTTGTTGACATCCATGAGTTCACCACGTGAACACATCATCGTGGTATAAAACGTTGGGCGGGCGCTTATGAGGTGTTTCGTATAAAAAAAAATAGTGGTAAAAAAGATGTGTGGGCTTCAGACGTGAATTTTAAAGAGTTTTTATTATAAGTTTTAATAATTAACCTTAAAAACACTTTTTAAAAACTAGTCTTTTATTAAAAGTGCACTAATTTTCTACTTTTTAGTCTACGCATTTTACAGTAAGTGCAAAGCCAGCTTACCTTTTGACTATAAATCCCTTATATATGAGACATAACTAAAAGTAGTGATTATGTTCAAACGCGACATTTACAGACTGAAACAGAATTATCTCCCCTGGTTTTTATCTCCCCTGGGCGCAGGGACGGTAGGGGGTGTGAACAGTGACGGTCGGCGTCAACGCGTGAACTGGGCACGTGAAAAAATTATAAACAAATAGTTGGACGGACGGTTCCGATTAAACTTACAAAGCAAGCTAATATAAGACTAGTAAAAAAACAAAGCCCGTAAAAACAAAGTTTTTGACTATAAATCCCTTATATATGAGACATAACTAAAAGTACCGATTCTGTTAAAAGCGTGTCCTTTTTAAAAAAAGATTTTTTAAATATTTAATTATTATTATTCATATTGAATCAAAAAATATTAAATAAAGTTTGTTAAGTGATTAAACTAAAGAAAGCCGTGTCAATATGAACGAGTGTTATGGAAATAATAAATTCGCAGTTTTGTTAGAGGCTCAACATCAGCAGACATAAGAATAACCTGAATCATCACATTTAGTTCACAACAAAAACAAACACCCACACACATCTACACACACAAGCACACACGGATATATACATAAATACTTGTATACACACACTCGTGCACACACATACTTAAACAGACAGACACACACACAAATTAACATTTTTTGGTTGCTTTTGAGCATGTTATTCATGGCTTGCTATTTTTATATTTATATTAAAACAGTTATAAATTCATAAGTTGAGCAAAACGTTTATTCGGTGTGTTTATTTATTCAGTGTGTTTATTTATTCGGTGTGTTTATTTATTCCTTATGTTCATTTATTCCTTGTGTTTATTTATTCGGTGTGTTTATTGTACAAAACATAAATTTTGTAAAATTCTTTACGAGAAGTAGAATATCCATCCAAGTAGGTAAAAACAATTTTTCAAGTACTTTACATATGGTAAAATCATTTGTCTTACTTAGCCGTCTCGTTACTTGGTTCTTACAAAAAGGGGTCGCTACCCGAAAAAGGTTGAGAACCCGTGAAACAGATTGTTGATAGCTTCTTTATAATCGCTCTTTGGGATGGTGCGATAGGAAAACATGGAGTGGGCCGGTGTAATAGCAATGGTCTCCTGTTGCTTCAGACGTGTGTTGAACATGACTTGTTGATTACTAACACAGTATTCAGTCTTCCCACAAGAAACAGGACCTCATGGATGCATCCTCGCTCCAAGCACTGGCACCTAACAGACTACGTCATCACAAGGAAGAAAGATAGACAAGACTTTCGTGTGACCAAATCACTCTGCTGTGCTAAATGCTGGACAGACCAGCGTCTCATCATCTCCAAACTTAATATTCGCATTCAGCCCTAAAGACGGAAAACCCTAAAACGGCTACAAATCACAAATGTCAGCACGTGTCGAATCGGTTACCATAAAAAAAACTATTATGATTACTCTGTATCTTCGACACCACTTTCATCCAGAGGTCAAAATTTGAGATCGCTCAAGCGGAAACTTGCAGTCGCTGAACGTAAATCTACACATTCTGTCTTCATTGATTGAGGTCAACGGCTACACACCACGGTGACACACACGCCGCTGTGCATCCATCACCGCCACACAGACAAAGATCAGGTGAGTACCGTTGTGACCCTTACCACTACAGGCTAGTATACAACTGTGACCTTTGACCCTTATCACTACAGGCTAGTATACAACTGTGACCTTTGACCTCTACCACTACAGGCTAGTATACAACTGTGACCATTGACAACTACAACTACAGGCTAGTATACAACTGTGACCTTTGACCTCTACCACTACAGGCTAGTATACAACTGTGACCATTGACAACTACAACTACAGGCTAGTATACAACTGTGACCTTTGACCTCTACCACTATAGGCTGGTATACAAATGTTACCATTGACAACTACAGGCTAGTATACAACTGTGACCTTTGACCCTTATCACTACAGGCTAGTATACAACTGTGACCTTTGACCTCTACCACTACAGGCTAGTATACAACTGTGACCATTGACAACTACAACTACAGGCTAGTATACAACTGTGACCTTTGACCTCTACCACTACAGGCTAGTATACAAACTGTGACCATTGACAACTACCACTACAGGCTAGTATACAACTGTTACCATTGACAACTACAACTACTGGCTAGTATCCAGCTGTGACCATTGACAACTACCACTACAGGCTAGAATACAACTGTGACCTATGACCTCTACCACTACAGGCTAGTATACAACTGTGACCTTTGATCTCTACCACTACAAGCTAGCATACGACTGTGACCTTTGACCTCTACCACTACATGCTAGCATACAACTATGACCTTTGACCTTTATCACTACAGGCTAGTATACAACTGTGACCATTGACCTCTACCACTACAGGCTAGTATACAACTGTGACCATTGACAACTACAGGCTAGTATACAGCTGTGACCTTTGACGTCTACCACTACAGGCTGTATACAACTGTGACCTTTGACCTCTACCACTACAGGCTAGTATACAACTGTGACCATTGACAACTACCAGTACAGGCTAGTATACAACTGTGACCATTGACCTCTACCACTACAGGCTAGTATACAACTGTGACCATTGACAACTACCAGTACAGGCTAGTATACAACTGTGACCATTGACCTCTACCACTACAGGCTAGTATACAACTGTGACACTTCACAACTACCACTACAACAATCGAGTTCTTTGTTCAAGACAATTAGCTTATGAAACAGCTCATTTCCAGAATTAGTGAGGACACGTTTGTATCGCAGCAATCATTACCAAGGTGACAGTGACGTGAGGGCGTTAACATTTTACAAATCACAAGGTAAGAACATGGTAATAGTGCAGGTCAGACAAGGTAAGAACATGGTAATAGTACAGGCCAGACATGGAGCATGCGGAAGACCACCTAAGTGCTACAGGGATACTTAAAAATGCTCTAAAGGCCTTTGACATTGGACATTACTCCTGGGAGGCAACAGCCAGTGATCGAGCCCCCTGGCGCTCTATGATACGGAATGGAGCAGGTGTCTGTGAGGCTAATAGACAACATGCTGCCAAGATAAGACGTCAAGCCAGGAAGGACTGTGTACAAAACCCTCCTGAAAGGATCCCATCCATCTCCTGTCCGACATGCGGATTCAAATTTCGTGGAATCTATCTCTATGGCATCCGTCCATCCTCATGGGATGATGGCGTTTCCTCCTGCTCCTCTACCCCCCTTCCCCTTTCTCCTGGCCCTTTTCTCCTCGCTCTTGACTGTAAGGGAAGCTTCCGCGACTTGGATGCCCTCGCGTACTTTAGCCCGCCAGGAGGTGCGCTCCTCAGCAATGGTTTCCCACGTTTTATGGTCTATCTGCGCCAGACTCATGTCTTTCTTGCAGACATCCTTGAAGCGCAAGCAGGGGCGTCCTCTCTTCCGCATACCAGTTGCCAGCTCACCGTAAAGCAGGGCTCTTGGAATGCGCTCCGAGTTCATCCTGCGGACATGTCCCAGCCACCGCAGGCGCCTCTCACTCAGGATTGAGTGCATGCTCAGCATATGACTCCTTCTGAGTACCTCGACATTCGTTATCTTGTCCTGCCACTTGATGTGCAGAATCCTGCGCAAGCATCGTAAGTGGAAGCTGTTGAGTTGCTTTGTTTGTTTGGCATAGGTCGTCCAGCACTCGCTGCCATAGAGGAGTGTGCTGAGCACGCAGGCCTGGTACACAGTGATTTTCGTCCTAGCAGTGAGCTGTGCATTGTTCCACACTCTTTGATTCAGCCTAGCCATTAATGATGAAGCCTTGCCGATTCTGGTTTCAATTTCCTTTTCCAGGGAGAGTGTGCTTGTGATGTTACTGCCAAGGTAGGTAAAATCATCGACGACATCCAAGGTGTTTCCCTCAATGGAGATTGCTGGGAAGCAGTCTGTTCCTTGTCTCATAATGTTGGTCTTTTTGAGGCTTATCGTTAGACCAAAATCCTTGCATGCCTCTGAGAACTTGTCGACCAAAAGTTGGAGACCTATCTCTGAATGTGAGGTAAGGGCTGCGTCATCCGCGAAGAGCAACTCTCTAATTAAAACATTTTCCACTTTTCTCTTTGCACGGAGACGGCTGATGTTGTACAGATTTCCATCCGCCCTGGTATGGATGTTTACACCCTCGAAACAGTCCTCGAATGCATGACGCAGTAGCATCGAGAAAAAGATACCGAAGAGTGTTGGAGCCAGTACACAGCCCTGTTTGACTCCGCTACAAACTGGGAAGGGTTCTGAGGTGGCACCATCGAAGAGCACTGTGCTGTGCATATTGGTGTGGAAGGACTCGATGATGGAGAGAAGCCGCGGCGGGCATCCTATTTTTTCCAATATACGTAGCAGACCCTCGCGGCTGACCAGGTCAAATGCCTTTGTTAGATCTATGAAGGCGACGAAGAGGGCTTTCTGTTGCTCCCGACATTTCTCTTGTAGCTGACGGAGTGAGAAGATCATGTCCATTGTTGACCGGCCAGCCCGAAAACCGCATTGTGATTCTGGGTAGACATTATGCGCCAGAATTTGCAGGCGTGCAAGGATCACTCTGGCAAAAGCCTTTCCCACAATACTCAGTAAGGAGATACCACGATAGTTATTGCAATCGCTGCGATCTCCTTTGTTCTTATAAAGCGTGACTATTTTGGCGTCACGCATGTCCTGTGGGATGTGACCGCGTTCCCAGCAATCGCATATGAGTTCGTGCAGAGGCTTCAGTAGTGCTGGCTGGCCGTGCTTAAGGACTTCTGCAGGAATGCCATCGTTGCCTGGGGCCTTCCCATTTCTCAGATGATCGATAGCCCTACCAAGCTCCTCTATTGACGGTGGAGCATCAAGCTGATCTAGAACTGGTAGATCTGGTATTCTTTCTATGGCAGAGTCAGATACTACATTCTGTGTCGCATAGAGTTCTAGATAGTGCTCAGTCCAGCGCCGCATCTGCTTGTCTCGTTCTGTGATCATCTCACCTGATTTTGTCTTGATTGGAGCTGACTTTGAAGTTGTGGGCCCTAGTGGCCTTTTTTATGCCTTCGTACATTTGTTTAATATCTCCCTGATCAGCAGCAGATTGAATGCTTTTGCATAATTCCACCCAATAAGTGTTAGCGCAAAAACGTGCAGTCTTCCGGGCTGTGTTTCTGGCATTTCTGAGACATTTCAGGGTGTCAGGTCATGGGGAAGCTTTGTAGGCCAGTAGAGCTTTTCTTTTGGTCTCCGTCACGGGATTCATTGTAACCCAGTGGGCCTCAAACCAATCTGCATTTTTTCTTTCCTTCCTCCCGAGGACGGCAAGAGAGGTGTTGTAAATAGTGTCTCGAATATGGAGCCAATTCGCATCGATTTGTTCTGTCCCTATAGCACCATGCGGATTGGGGATTTCTTTCTGCGAGGTGTTGGCTTTAAGAGCTTGCTCAAGCTTGGTGTTAAGTTGATCACTTATCTCAGGGCAGTTGATATTCTGCGTGTTGATGCGAGTTTTACCCTTGCTCTTAGAGTGACACAATTTCTTTGGTATTAATTTGATTCGGGCAGATGGGGCTCGTTAACCTTGATAGGTAGCTCATCTAGGAGAGGGAAACTCCAATCTCAAACCTCCGCTGTCTCGCGGCCACACCTGTTCACGGAGAGACTAAAGGAGTAAACCCTAACAGAAAATCAGGAGACGGAGTCCCTTAGGCAGTTTTATTGCGATGCGCTATATCTCTGGCAACTCCTGCGATGCAGATGGCACCTTGTTGTATCAGCTAAGCTGTTCCCCTGGAATCACCATCTGTGTGGAGAGAGAGGGCCTGCTACCTGGGCAACAGCTGGTCTTTCTAAAGCTCTGCCTAGGCTATCGTAGCCTCCTGATTTTTTTTTGTTTTTTTTTCTTCTCTGCCTCCTCGACCCAATCCTGGAGAGTTCACTCCAGCTTCGCTGCAAGGCGTAGACACAACGCGTGGAGCGGCAGTTACCGGTTATAAGCCATTGCTCAATTGGCGTAGAGCTAGGCGCCAGGGGTCGTTCCAGACGGTGGGAGAGATCGCCATGTCTCACTGAGCATCTACCGCCTGCCTTAAGCTGGGCAGCCCCCAGTCAGTAAGGTGATGTTCCGTCATGGCTCGCCTGCCCCATTGGGTGCATGGGGCTCAGAGTGATCAACTCAACAAGCAAGCCATAAACCCAAGCACCAACTGAAAAAATAAGAAAGAAGTTACCAGCACTTCGTTTAGCAAGCTGGAATGTTAGAACCCTCTGCACTGGTTTTAACTCTGACCCCTCATGTGCGGAAGATATAAGGAAGACAGCGGTCATTGACAGGGAACTTTCCCGTCTCGGCATCGACATTGCATGTCTACAGGAGACGCGGCTGGCTGAAAACGGCAAAGTGGTTGAGGCCACCTACACATTTGTCTGGCAAGGACTACCATCAGACAGACCAAGGCAGCATGGCGTTGGTTTTGCCATAAAAAACTCTCTTATGTCATATGTTGAACTGGCGGCACTTGGCACTGAGAGGATACTCGGCATTAAACTTTCAACATCATCTGGCGCAGCCCATATCCTCAGCCTGTATGCACCAACTCTCTGCTCCGAAGAAGAGTTAAAAGACAACTTCTATGAGGCTCTAGACTCCGCAGTAGCAAATATTCCCACATACGAGAGTCTATACCTCCTCGGTGACTTCAACGCCAGGGTGGGTGCAGATCACAAAGCCTGGTCCACCAGCATCGGCTTACATGGCATTGGTAAAATTAATAACAACGGCCAGCGACTGCTCGAGCTATGCAATACTCACAATCTGTGTGTAACTAACACATTCTTCAAATGCAAGGACATCCACAAAGTGTCTTGGAGACATCCCCGCTCCAAGCACTGGCACCAGCTTGATCTGGTTCTCACCAGGCGATCTGATCTGGCCAGTGTGCTCCAAACACGCAGTTACCACAGTGCCGACTGTGACACAGACCACTCTTTGGTCGCAAGTAGAATCAAATTCGTGGAATAATATGACTAC
>CALYLW010003247.1:0-12252 GCA_944989445.1 Ampullaceana balthica | reverse complement strand
AACGAATAAATATATCTTACGAAACAATTTTTTAAAAAAAAATGCTTTTAAAAATAATATTTTAAGAAATAAACTATGAAACGAGAGTTCAAAATAATATCCATAAAGGGCTGGCCTTAGGCCACTGCAACCTATGCGTCCACAATGGGCCCCATTCTGTCGTCTCAAATTTCAATTATTATCCTTTTTAATTCCGTATCCCTACCGACAGTGGGCCCCACGAAATCCGTTTCACATACTAAGCCGCATAGGGCCCAGCAATTGCTAATACCGGCCCTGTATCCATATAATATATTTTTAAAGAATATCCATATTGTTGTCACCATGAGAGAATCCTACAATTATCAGAAATTATGTAGCTATGTAAACAACAAAGACAATATTAATATGCAATTTGTGTTTTTCAATTTTATGTAATAATATTATAAACATTCTAATACCTATAAATAAACCTCATTTTAGGATAACGTCGATATGGAAATGGTTATCAATTTATTACATAGTATCCCAGGTTTATTGGGATCGATGTCAAGTGGCGTGACACTTGGATAAAATAGAATGCCTTCTAAAATGAGATGCAGCCAACAACTATAATGTCACATAGACTGTAAGACACATACATATATAATTGTCATTAAATAAAGTTAAAAGTTGTAATATTTTTTTAAAAAGAATACGACTTTTAATAATATTATTTCCTCCGAACTTTATATACTATGCACATTTATAATTTATACACAATGAAACATTTTTATAAGACACGTTTTGAATGTTATGTCTCATACATTTTAAATTACGTGTTGATGTATTTTAATAAACTAATTCAGATTTTCAAATTAATCTACTAATTTCAGTTTTTAAAAAAAAATCCTATTAAATATATCAACACCGGTGCTTTGTAGTGCGTCACTTACAGGAAACTCAATTTGAATGCATCTCCCAAATGGTTTCATAAATTCGTAAATATTTTGTGTTCTCTGCAAATTATGGCTATTTATGTTAATTTTTTTAGTTAAGCAATATTTTGTTATTAGATACGATCTGTGGTGTAGCATACGCCACAGACTTGCTCATATCTAGTGCAAAGAAAGGGAGGAAAGAGCGGACACAAACTACATCACGAAGAAATTAAAACAACGAGAAATATAATCAAGGGGGGGGGGTGGCGGAATCTCACTGACGTATTTGTGGTCTCGAGACATGCGCACTGCAATATTACCTTAAAATTGTTGTCGTCAATACAGAAAAGAGCTTTGTTTTTGTTTATGTATGTCTACATAACAAGGCGACTTTAAGGATTAATAACGAGTTGAGTGGTGATTGAAAATATTTTATAACCAAACATGTTTTTTTAAACAATTAAAGTAACTTTGTATACCATAATGTCATTATATGTTGTAGTTACGATATGAATATTTCACATTGAATGCACTGATGCAGCCGTAAGTCCAGTCTCCTACTGGGGTACATCGCTATATAAATTATAAAGTTATTATCATAATTATAATTATCATTATTATTGTTAATTTAAGTAGAGTTGAGACTGTAGACATATTAGAACAAATTTCACGGCTAGAGGCCGAGGGATGTTTCCAATAAACAACGACTTGAGGTTGGCCTTACTCTACGAAAATCAGCTTCCAACACAATAAGCCAAGACATGAAATGGAACCCTCAGGGAAAGCGGAAAAGAGCCCGACCAAGAAAACTTTAGCGCTGAGATATGGAGGAAGACATCAAGAGACTTTACCACAGCTGGAAGAAGCTGGAGAGACCTGCGTCACTAGCCTAGTCCCAGGATAGAGATGCCCCAAGGACTATTGAAGGCAGCCTATGTCCTCGGAGCTGGAAGAAGCTGGAGAGACCTGCGTCACTAGCCTAGCCCAGGATAGAGATGCCCCAAGGACTATTGAAGGCAGCCTATGTCCTCGGAGCTGTAAGAAGCTGGAGAGACCTGCGTCACTAGCCTAGTCCAGGATAGAGATGCCCCAAGGACTATTGAAGGCAGCCTATGTCCTCGGAGCTGTAAGAAGCTGGAGAGACCTGCGTCACTAGCCTAGTCCAGGATAGAGATGCCCCAAGGACTATTGAAGGCAGCCTATGTCCTCGGAGCTGGAAGAAGCTGGAGAGACCTGCGTCACTAGCCTAGTCCAGGATAGAGATGCCCCAAGGACTATTGAAGGCAGCCTATGTCCTCGGAGCTGTAAGAAGCTGGAGAGACCTGCGTCACTAGCCTAGTCCAGGATAGAGATGCCCCAAGGACTATTGAAGGCAGCCTATGTCCTCGGAGCTGGAAGAAGCTGGAGAGACCTGCGTCACTAGCCTAGTCCAGGATAGAGATGCCCCAAGGACTATTGAAGGCAGCCTATGTCCTCGGAGCTGGAAGAAGCTGGAGAGACCTGCGTCACTAGCCTAGTCCAGGATAGAGATGCCCCAAGGACTATTGAAGGCAGCCTATGTCCTCGGAGCTGGAAGAAGCTGGAGAGACCTGCGTCACTAACCTAGCCCAGGATAAAGATGACCCGAGGACTATTGTAGGCAGCCTATGTCCTCGGAGCTGTAAGAAGCTGGAGAGACATGCGTCACTAGCCTAGCCCAGGATAGAGATGCCCCGAGGACTATTGAAGGCAGCCTATGTCCTCGGAGCTGGAAGAAGCTGGAGAGACATGCGTCACTAGCCTAGCCCAGGATAGAGATGCCCCGAGGACTATTGTAGGCAGCCTATGTCCTCGGAAGGATAGTAAATGTCGACAATGATCGACAGCTGCTCCTCTTGGACGAGAAGACAGAAGAAGTCAAGTAAAGTTAAAGAAAAAAATATTTCAAACAATTCTTTTTAATTGCTTTACAATTTAAGTTCCTTTTGTTGATCTCATTTGCTGAAATAACTAACTTAAGGTGAAGTAATTAAACTTTGAATCAACTTGGCTATGACATAGAATTAACTACGATGTATTAAAATTATTAGTTGGACATAAAATTACAACAAAATCTTATCCTCAGCATTGTAACCGTCTTATGCTTATGTACTTAGGTTGTAACCAGCACATGTTTAGGTCAAAGCACCGTGACATGGCTATATGTACATTGGTCACACACATAATTTGGGTAAAGCACTGTCACAAGTCAATGTCGTGCACGAAGTGCATTATTGTAACAAGTTCATGTCCTTTAGTGTTACCCTCAGATATGGTGTCCGTAGGTTTATACCAGCATATGTGCATGCCTTAGGTGTTAGCCTCTCATATGATGTTGATAGGTTTATACCGTCACATTCCCATGTGCTTGTGTGTTAGCCTCTCATATGATGTTGATAGGTTTATACCGTCACATTCCCATGTCCTTAGATTATGCTGGGCTAAGCCATGGTGTAATATTTTTGTTGATAAGACAATCATAACAATCATATTCATAACTAGTTATTTTAAGTTCTTAACATTACAATATAATATTGCATTATGTATAGTTTCTTTTTTCCAGACTTGATAAGCGTTTTTAATATATTATTTCATTAAAGAAATCATTAAATGATAAACATTATAAGCTATTTCAAAGCCATGTCCATAAAATTATTTTTTAAAGTTATTTATTAACAGCCAATGTAGAATAGAAAACGTAAGTATTCATATCATATCATTAGCTAATACAGATAAGGTATTAAATGGAAAGTGTAAATCAATAATCTTGACCATAGAATTGATAGAATGCTATACATTATACCATAATGGTAGGTGACCATCTCTAAACTAAATGCAGGAATAATGAAGAACATGTTGTGTGAGGCAAGGTTAGAACGGGGAGTGGATTTAATATTAAATGTTAGTGACTGCAACACGGATAATTATTGTTAAAAAAAAAGTTTATCATACTTTATCGTCTTTAACTAAAGAACCATTTTTTGCAACTTTAAAACATGGGTGGATCATAGAGTAAAAGGTTATTGCTATTGATAACCCCTACCCACAATTTAAGTTCCTCTAACGTAATGTAAATGACGCCTTTTCTTTGTTTTTTTATCTGCGGAGATTAAGTAACAGTTACATTAATTGGGACCTGGAGGAATCACATGAATGAAAGGCCTAGTAGCCAAGTACCAGTAGCAAGGTTATTTGAAAATACCTGCAGCCAAAGTACTTTTATGGACAGCACAGTGCTCTTATTATTCAGGCGAATCCTATTTTTATAAATCGATCAACAAGACTTGTTAAAACTTCCAATATTCTGGCTTTAATTAATACTTGAATAATAGTAATTCATACAAAGTCAATTGCTCAAATGACAATAAAATAAAACTTTTAGATTTTAACTTTCTTTAGATGTAGATTTAAAAATTGCGTACAGTCTGCTAGTTGTAATATATTTATAAGAGTGACCTCCCTTTAAATATAATTTAAAGTACAATTTTATTTTCGCCCAATACTAACACCCACAACTTTCTTCGACCATCAAACTATTTGGTGTCGATTTGTTTGGTGTCTATTTGTTTGGTGTCGATTTGTTTGGTGTCGATTTGTTTGAAATGGAAAACTAACGGAATACAAAATTATAATACATAATTTTAAATATTGTTTAGAAAAATATTGTACACATTCACATTGCATAATCACATAGTTTACTGTGCTTTCGGGACACATAAAAATAAATTAAACTTACATCATTCGCTTTTATGCTGGTTCCCAAACAGAAAACATTGAATTGTGATAGCCTCGTTTAAAATATCCTCAACTACCCAATGTCATTGCCTTTCATTATACAGGACAGGACAGGGCAAATTACACTACATTACAACACACACTACACAGTCAGGTCTGTTTACTAGACTCATTTATTTGGAATGGGAAACGGAAGCTAAACGAAATTCACTATCTGAAAACCACCAAATCATAATTTGTTTAATACTAAAAAAATAGCGGCCGATACATAATAACAAATTTACAGACGATTACTCGAATATTTTGGTTTTAAACTATTGACTGACGGGAATGTTCAAAATGTTGATAAAGTTTATTGTATCCATTGTGAGAAATCGTTTGCCTGCCATGGTTCTAACACTTCGCCTACTTATAAAAACCAAATGAAAAGCGTATTAAGCTAATTGTAGTAATTGAATCTGACTCAGACAGAGACAGAAAATGACGACAGCTCTTCTGATAAACTATGCGTTACAAAAGGGAGATGAAAATTCCTGAATCCATTAACCCTCTACAATGGTGGAAACTTAATGAACACCGATATCCGATAATGTCATTCCTTGAAAAGACCGTTTTGTGCATACCAGTTACATCAGTTACATGTCCATGTGAATGATTGTTCAGGTCGGCTGGTTATATCATCAATTAGACCCGCTTATCACTTGAACCAAATAATGTCAACACACTTTTCTTTTTGCGTAGTTGGTTAAAAGATGACATATTGTAGGGGGGTCTAAGTTTTTGTGACGTCATATTTGAGGGGGTCTAAGTTTTGTGACGTCATATTGGAGGGGGTCTAAGTTTTGTGACGTCATATTGGAGGGGGTCTAAGTTTTTGTTACGTCATATTAGAGGGGGGTCTAAGTTTTTGTGACGACACATTACGATGGTGGAAGGGGGAGTGAAAAAATCATCAAAAATCGCTTGACGTCATTTATGGACGGCCCCTTATTTCTGGTTAGCCAAAACCTTATATGGAAAAAAACACACTCAGCTCAAAATTGAGCTGGCAGGGTAATCTTGTGGGGAAAAAGGAGAGAGGGAGAGAGAGAAAACATGATCATAATTGTCTGCTACTTTATTGTTTCGTTTTAAAAGTAAATATTGATTACAAAGTGTCCGCTCTCTGCAAACAACTTCTTTTTTGACTCATGCCCAGCCTATCTTACTGAAATTTTCTCTGTCTGCACACCCACACTTCAAACTGTGCTCCTCTCAGACACACAGACAATAATAGTTTCTCTGTTCCTAAGACACACAGACAATAATCTTTTCTCTTTTTCTAAGACACAGACAATAATATTTTCTCTGTTCCTAAGACACACAGACAATAATATTTTCTATGTTCCTAAAACACACATACAATACTATTTGCTCTGTTCCTAAGACACACAGACAATAATATTTGCTCTGTTCCTAAGACACACATACAATACTATTTTCTTCATTTCCTAAGACACATAGACAATAATATTTTCTCTAATCCTAAGACTTACACTGAAATATTTGTCGAACGTTATTTTTTTATTTTCGTATGCCCCCGAACAATGTAATTATCTAAAATTACACATTTACAGTATTAGTACTACAAAGGTCTGCATTAAATAAATAACACATCTCTTCAAAATTTCTTTTAAAAAATAAACACATAACAAATATTACTAATTATCGAATACTAAATGATAAACTTAGCTTATGTGCACTAATATGTAATTATATATTGTTATTTTTTGTAGCTAGGATAGGGATGTTACACAATGAATGTATTTTAAAATATAAGAGTTTTACCAACTGTATGTGAAGCTATGTGAGCCGAGCTGATTCATTGGGTAAACGTTACATACATATCAACTTGTTTATATTATTATTATAACCCTTGCGGGTAAAGGATCGGTCACTTTTACTAGGCATGTCCTCGAGATAAGATCATCCACTTCTCTCATACGTCATTTACATAATACGTCATTCAAAGCCTCGTGAAAAAAATGAACTACTATTCAAGTACTAGATAGGGTGAGACTTGGATTTTAGTTTCATTATTAACTTTTTATATAGTTATATTAAATATCATTTATATCATTAACATTATATCCATACAATTACTCTGTTAATTATAATAAAGCGTAGCTTCGCCATTTTGGGCCCTATGTCAATAATTAACCATAAAAGTCGCTTTTGCGACGCAAATCTTTGATCTGATAACTTACATTACTTATCTCCTTAAACAACGTGACTGCCGCTTGCTTTATTTCTTTGCACCGGCGGTAGTAATAACCATATATAAACTGTATATATGCTCAATGTCATAAACTTGTAACGCACCGTTTTGAAATCTTGGTCTTTGCAATGCCAGGGTAGTAGCTACCCCATAACAGTAGCCAAACATTATATAGAATCGATTCCCCACGTTATATCAGCACCCCTCCAGCGCACTACCACATAACAATAACACATCCTTATATAGACTCGATTCCCCCCGTTATCCACCAAGTGGATTCATCTCCTTACTGTCAACATTCCCAGAATTGTCATACTTACAAAGCTGGAGACAGATGCCCATGTTATATTCAAGGAGTCTATACAAAGTGTTCCCCTCTATATACTTATAAGTGTGTCCCTCTATATACTTACAAATGTGCTCCTCGATATACTTACAAATGAGCCTCTTTATATACTTTAAAGTACCCCTCTATATACTTATAAATGTGCCCCTCTACATACTTATAAGTGTGTTTCTATATGTTATACATTAATTTTAAAAAACTGATTTTATAGGCTCACTAAGAGAAAATATTAAAGATTATTGTTTATATTTTTAAACTTCACCATTTTCATCAGGCTCGTGTGGTCTTGAGGTGAAAAGTTGCTCTGCGGTGAAAGCAGTCACGCGATCGATTCCCGGAGTGGCACAATTTTTTTTTAAAAATTGTATTTTTACACTCAATATTAGGATACCGACAAACAGTTATTTCTTCATATTCCATTTTTAAATCCCTTATATTAACTTCACCGCCGTCTCATTCGTCCTTCGTTCGTTCGTCAACCGCGGAAAAACAAAAGTCGAAAATGACTCACTTCCAGTGAAGCCATCGAGCTGAAATTTGGCACACCGACCCGTCTCACCTAACAATGCATCATATCAAACTTTCAGATCTATCGAAAGTAAAGTAATTAAATTAATGCATTTTTAGTTTATCTATATAAATTATTATAAACTATATGTTGCGGCAGGGGAGATAATTTCGGTTTCAGTCTGTAAATGTTTGTCACTTTTCACCGTAATTATATTAATGCATTTTTTTAGTTTATGTGCTTTTGTTTACATTTTGTGTGTCCCCCTCTCCCACCACCACCCCCCCCCTTAGTTATGTCTCATATATTAACTTCGAAATCTTGTCTGTCATGATCTCTGTCGTTCGCGGGCGGGCGGAAAAACAAAAGTAAATATCGGTGACAAGACCTTTCCCCTCTCCCACCCCACCCCTCAAGGTTAATCAATACTTTTAGTTATGTCTCATATATAAGGGATTTATAGTCAAAATCTTTGTTTTTACGGGATTGTTTTATTTCATGAATAATCTTTGGCTGGGAAGGCCAATCCCGTAGTACAGACAAAGTATGTTAAGGGAACCGATGAACTATTTAGTTGCAAGTTACAGTCTTATAATAGCTGCTAGCTATCATTTTATTTAAGGGGACGCTGGCTGGATGGGGCCCCCGTTTGGATTGCTGCCAGGGGCCCCGTGCAGTCTTAATCCGCCCCTGGTTTATTGACAGTGTATCCCTAATTGTAGGGATCGAAGTCAAGTGTCGTGCCACTTGGTTTAAATAAGCCATTATTTGCCATCAATATCAGATGGAGCAATGCGGTTTTAAGACTTATATCTAAATAAAAAACTTTAAAAAAAACTCATTGTTCTAAATCTTTTTTAAATAAATATATTTTAAATACATTATTTCTTCTCAATTTATTACAATTTAATATTTTTTAAAACATTTAACATATAATGAAATATTTATAAAACACAAGTTATTAATATTATGTCTCAATGAATTTAAATTACATTTTATTGGGTTAAAAATAAGATCTTATCATTTTATTTGCTAATTAAGTTTTCTCAAAACAATGCGATATTAAAAACACCAGTGTCGTTGCTTTCTTGTGCGGTACTGGTGTGAAAGCTACATATAGAATCTATTACTTATTTATGAAACTCCGTTCACCTAGATGAAACAGTACTCAAGCTTTAGTGTTCGAACACACAAAAACATACACACAGACGGACGCACACATATACAGCATATTTTCAAAAGTGTTTTTTTTTCATCGCAAAAAGATGTGCAACTTCGACATTTCTCAAAATCTTTTAGCTCCATTATAATACTTCGCCGCTAAACAGCCTAATCAAGAAAAGAAATCAGAATTTAATATCTTCTCATTGATCTTATGAGCAGCCATATTGTTTCGTGGTTAACTTCATCTATACCAGGGGTTCCCAACCCCGTGCCCGCGGGCGCCATGGCGCCCGCGTAAAGATTCGTATGTGCCCGCCACTATTCGACAGACATAATTTTTTCATAAACATTCTCTCGTGCATTTCCCACCTATGAAGAAAATGCTAGGTAACAATGAATAAACGGGTCATTATTTATTAAGCATCTTCAAGTGTTAAAAAAGTTCTGTATCAATCCTTTTACTTGCCAAATAAATGTAATGGAAATGGCCGCATGCATTGCATAATTTGTTCAAGGTAAGACAGAAGAACTAGAGTTAGAAATTTTGGACCTTAAGATTGATATTTTTGCTAAAATCCTTAATATCACATGACTTTTGGAATACAGTGGATAGATAAAAGTTCCCATTTTTGAAAAAAGCGGCATAGAACATTGAACCATTTTTCGGTTCGAGATATTTATGCGAATCATTGTTTTCAAACATGAAATTAATAAAATAAAGATATAGATCTCAACACACCGATGAGCATCTTTATGATTGTTTGCTAACAGGATTATCGTCATACTCTGATAATTGTGAGGCACTGGCCAATGATATACAATGCCAAGATCACATTGACATATTGATATACATTTTTATAAAATGTTTTCTTTGTAATTGTCTTTGTTACATGTACTTTGTTTACGTTTTGTAAATACATTTCTCTGTGTGTATGCAATTTAAATAATAATTTTATTATTTTGAAACATTTTTGTTTATTACTTATTAATAAATTATAAATATAAGAAAATAAAGTATGGGGAAATGAGAAGTTATGTAAGGAGTTTGTCGATTAAAAATAGGTGGTGCCCGCCACCCTACCGATATTTTAGAATGTGCTCTAGAGCAGTGGTCCCCAACCTGGGGTCCGCGGACCACTAGTGGTCCGCGGAGATGTGCCTGGTGGTCCGCGAGAAGAGGATTTTTTTTTGCTATGGTGTATTTCTCTAGGCATTGTGCGTCTTTCAACTCTTTCCATACACACGATGGAAAAGCTTGTTACCCGTTTTGGCGGCACCACGTCCAAAGAACATCAATGACACATAGCGTAGAGCGGACAACCGCCCTGGATTAAAAGATAACCCATGGAGTATTTTTAAAGGAAGAAACTGGAACATTAAGAACAGACGAAATTTCTCAGGGCCACCACATCAGTAAATGAGAACGCACCGATAGCTTCATATTAGGTGGCTAAAGGCATTGCTAAGGCTAAAAAGCCTTTCACTATCGGTGAAGAATTAATCTTGCCCTCTGCTAAAGACATTTGCCGTGAACTTCAAGGATAGGCTGCTGTTAAAAAGATAGCACATGTGTCATTGTCGGCTACCACTGTAACTAGGCGCATTGAGGAAATAGCCGAAGATATTGAGATACAATTGTTGGAGAGGAATAATCCATCATCATGGTACGCACTCCAGGTTGACGAATCTACAGACATCGACATCAAGGCAATATTACTTGTTAATGTGAGATATCTTTATCATGAGGATGTACATGAGGATTTGTTATGTGCTCTATCTTTGTCAACCAACACCACGGGAGCTGAACTGTTCAAGTCATTGGATGGTTATATGTCAGGACACCTAAAATGGTCACTTTGTCGGCATCTGCACAGATGGAGCTACTGCCATGACCGGACGACTGTCTGGTTTAACAGCTCGGATTAAGTAGGTTGCACCTGCGTGTGAATCTACGCATTGTATCATTCACAGTGAAATGTTGGCAAGACGAAAAATGTCACAGTGTATTGATTGATGTCGTTAAAATTATTAACCTAATAACAACATCAAGGCACACGCCATTAACTCACGCCTGTTTGAGCAGCTTTGTGAGGAGATGGACGCAGAGCACAGATGCCTTTTTGTACACAGAAATAAGATGGTTGTACAGAGGAAAATCGCTAAACAGAGTATTTGAATTACGAGAACCATTTCAAAGATTTCTCTCAGAAAAGAAGTCACCACTGGCAGCACATTTCAGTGACAAGGCATGGGTCGAAAAACTTGCTTACCTGTGTGACATATTCAGCCAGCTCAATGAACTCAATCTGTCTCTTCTGGGGAAAATGACAACTGCTTTCAAGTTGGCTTACAAAGTAGCTGCATTTAAAGCCAAACTGGAGTTGTGGGGACGGCGAATGAACAAAGGCATTTTGGATATGTTTCAAATATTAGCGGGGATTCTAGGTGAGACTGAGCCTGAACACTCTTTGCCACAGTTGGTGCACGATCAGCTGTCTGCTTTTAAAAGAGTTTGAGTGCTACTTCCCAACCACAAAAGACCCAAGAACTGGTAGGGACTGGATTTGTAAGCAATTTGTCAACAAACCAGGCGAATCTAGCATGACTGTGCAAGAAAAAGCTTAACTGCTCGAGATTGCTAATGACGGTGGCCTTAAAACTACGTTCGAGAAAACAACTCTTTCAGTCTTCTGGATTAAAGTCATGGTGGACTATCCTGAGATTGCCACCAAACCAATTAAATCCCTATTGCCATTTCCGACATCCCATCTGTGTGAAGCGGGGTTTTCTGCAGTGACAGCAACGAAGACAAAACAACGGAATAAAATGGACATAAGCAGCACACTTTGGGTGTCATTGTCTCCCATTACTCCCAGATGTAACCGTCTCGTTGCAGAAAAACAAGCTCAGGTTTCTCATTGATTTAACATTCTAGTAAATTAAAATAGTAAATAATGTTTTATTCACTTTTTGAGTAACTGTATTTTATTTTGAAGGCATGTTTAAGTACAATTAAATTAAAACTATAAACTTAAAACAATCTTAAATACCTGTATAAACAATCAACGCAGCCGCAAACCCTACCTCCCCCCCCCACATCCCCAACCCACCCCACCCCCAGGTAAGTGGGCCGCTGTAAAATTATTTAACTTTTAGTGGTCCGCGGCGTTAAAAAGGTTGGGGACCACTGCTCTAGAGAACGAAAAGGTTGGGAACCTCTGATCTATACTAATAAAAGGCAAAGCCCTAAACTCACTCACTGACTCACTGACTGACTCATCACTAATTCTCCAACTTTCCGTGTAGGTAGAAGCATGAGACTTTG
>CALYLW010003246.1:5000-12253 GCA_944989445.1 Ampullaceana balthica | reverse complement strand
CTTCATCTCCATAAATTTCGTCGCACAAAGGAATGAACATAAAATGTTCAACATAAAATGTTCAATTCGCAATTCATATTAATTAAGCGTTTTCAGGCAGGATCATTTTATTAAATTTAGTCAACTTCTGTTAAAACGTTCGGTAGCGAAAGTTTATAATGTATAGTGTATATATAACTTATGTAAACTGTTTTAAATTGTAAGTTTATTTGACATAGGCCAACGCTATCAACATAAAATAAACTCGCTACATCTATGATTTTTAAATAAATGTCGAGTTATGAATTATATTTTTAAAAATCGCAATTTCATTCACACATGTAAAATATACAATGCATCGTGAAAAAAAATTGAAATAAAATAATTTAAACGCTTATGAAGTATAAAAAGCTCATTTGATGTTTGTATGTTTTTTGTTTTTTTTTGTATCCATTACAAAAAAGGCCACTGCTTTGTTGACATTTGTCGAAAAGATCTCTGCCACTGTCGTCACTAAAAAAGCTTTTATATATTTACGACTCTGCATCGTAACACAATTGTAATTAATACACTATTTGAAAAAGCGTCTATGATATAAAAATAATATGGCACTACCCCCCCTCAAAGGCAAAATCTACTTAACATATAGCGCCAATAAATTAAATTATAAATGTTATATGTGAAATATACTTTCTAAAATACTTGAAAGAAACAAAAGCAGGTTTTAAAAAAGAATTCAAGAAAATGTGCGCACCATATTTAGACAATAATAATAAATGGTTATAGAAATATTATGGCTTAATAAAAAGTCTGCTCGTAGCAACTGGACCAAAAATAAATCTACTTTTGTAATATATTTATATTTGTTCTAAAATGGAAATAATATTTGAATTGTTATATATTTGTGTCTACATTTACTATTTAAATTTACGGTTTTATGCAATTGGCATATCATAAAGGAATGAAATTCTTTTTTGAGTCACTTTCATGGCCCAACGTCAGAGTTTGTTTCTAAAAAATAAAGAAATTATATTCCACATTAAAAAAAAATATTTTTAAAAAAATCAAATGTCTGTTAAAAAACGCACGTGAAACCATTACAATAATTGGTTTTTAAAAATGACCTATGTTTATCCAACTACAAAGGAATGAACACAACATATTCAATTCGCAATACAAAATAATTAAGCGTTTTCAGGATCATCTTATTTAGTTTAATCTACTTATATAGGTCGGAAGCCTAAGTTTAAATAGTATAAGTGTATAGCTTGTGTAAAAAACAAACAAAATATAAATGCTATAATATTAGGACACAGCTAAATTTAAGATGCGTACACGAAAATGTGTGCACAGTAATCAGGCGATAAAAGATTTTAATACGCGCACCGCTAAAAATGAAGCCTTGACAAAAATACTGACTCAATTATTCCAGAAATAGGTTTTTATTAAATTTCGTGTTATGAAACAGAAAATAATTAAAACAAATTCACAATTAAATTTAAACGTGTAAACAATTAAGCCTAATGCATCGTGTGACAGTTGTAATTAAATATATTTACGTGTCTATCTAATATATAGAAAGTACCAGTAAAAAAACGGAATTTGATCGTCCGCGTAAAGTTGTTCAATATAGAAATGAGGTTAAATTTTTCATTCTTTTTCTCTGCATTTTCTATTTCTTTTTTTTAATTTACGGCTTTTAGGCATAAGAGAAATTTAGAAAAACTATCTTAAAACCATCTGCAGGTTAAAAGGAACCGTCCTGCCAAATTTGGTCCCCGTCCGTCAATTGGTTTTCCCGTGGTTGTGTAACAGAAAGTCGAAAAGTGAAACATACAAACAAACAAAGATACATACACCAACTGAGCTTAATATATTAGATGATTATGATTGTTACATATATTTTTCAATTGTATTTTAAAAATCAATGTACTTATAAAATTTGAGGTTTAAGTAGAGTGCCCTATAAAGAATAATTAGTTTAACTTGTGACATTATCATTTTGAATTATAATTAAATTTTAAATTATTGATAAATTAGTATGCTATCTCACATTTCTACATTTTAATAATCACTGTAAAGCCATAGATATTAGACCCCTCAACTCCGTAAATTATAGGGGAGAATATAATGCTGACCCCAAACCTTTTAAAGTGGTTGGATCTATCTATGGTAAAATATCCTCGTCATAGTTCTCAAAAGGGGGACTGTCACGTGATAATCACGAGATTAGTGACAGAGATGTCACATGGGTAGAAAGGGCGCGAAATCAGTTGTCAGTTTTGATAGAAAATAATGGCGGGTGTGTGGCTGATGTCTCCAAGTTGTGAAACCTCAAAGTTATACTTTTGTATATAGTGTGTATATTAGAGTTATTTTGTTGACAATATTATTTCAAGGATTTATTGCACAAACGTGTGTACTGTGAGAACGCCTAAAGAATACACACATAAAAGTAAACCATTTACATTGGTGTAAGAATTCAAAGTGAACAGAAGCTAGGTCATCGTGGAAGTGACAGTTATTTTGTTTTCAATAAAGGGAAGTATTGATTAAAGGAAGAAACATTGTGAGCCAGCGAATTTTGTGAATATTAAAGGCCGTGAGAGGCAGTGAATAAACTTTAGCAGATTGAAGAAATAGAAATGTTAAAAGTACATGTATTTCAATATGGTGGCTTAACTACACACGTTACATCTCGCGCCGTGCACTGTTTGGAACTGGGTCAAATAGTAAAGGCACATTGGTTCTAAAGATGCACAGGGGCGGAATCTGGGTTGCACAGTATAGGCCTACTGTCGTTGGCATACAGTGTGTATGGTGACAGACAGTGAAGCTCACTACATGCTATTACTAAGTGATTCCAAGAAACAACTGTAAACAAACCTTGAACTTGAGAAGCTGTGGACTATTAACAACTGTATCAGTGTGAATTATAAATCAAGGAACTGAATTTGTATTCATTCATTATGTTGAAATTGTGAGAATTGCAATTTGGATAATAAATGGATTGAACTAAAATATCTAAAAACTACCTTAAAGTTCGGAAATTGGAAAATTTGACACCACGACTTATTTTATTCAAAGCTTTGGATCATCGGATGGGTTTTTTAATCTGAGGGAGCGTATATATATAGTAAACTTAAGATCCCGTGTGAGGATGCATTGTTGCCTCATTTTGTCAAAATTAAATTTAATGGTTTAGATGTGTCACTTGTTAAAAATTAACATATTTTGAATTCAAGATTTTCTCATTTAGTGGATTTATACATCAATAAATCAATAATTACATTGATTACTAGATTGTTTGACTCCTATAATTCTATAAAAAATGGATTTCTATAAATAAGTCAATATGGTCGCTAAAGAATGTGGCTTAATTGGAAAAGAATTGAACGACTTTGTTGAAGAGAAATTCAAGGTAGCCAAATAAGAAGAAAAGCTTAGAATAGCTGAGGAAAAAGAAAAGCAACGAATTGCTTAAGAAATAGAAAAGCAAAAGCAAAAAGAATCTGAAGAAAAAGAGAGGAAACAACATATACTTTGAAAGAGAAGAATGAGCTGCAAGAAGAGAACTTAAACAACTTCAAATTGACATGTTGAAACTACAAATTGATTTAGAGAATAGAGGCCACAAACCTGCTAATGACACAAATAGATAATAAGCACCGAAAAGTACTATCAAAGTTAGAAAATATGATAGCCAGAAAGAAAAAAAAATGGATGTTTATCTGGATTATTTTGAATCCATAATGGGCATGAAAGGTTATGGTGAAGAAGATTGGCCAGCACAACTGATGACTCAACTAACTGGAGAAGCCTTTGAAGCTTACAAAAGTATAGCAAAAGAAGAAAAAATAAACATATATAAAAATGTCAAAAGGCACTTCTATGTCATTTCGGGAAGTGAGAAAATGATTATAGAAAAGAATTTCATGAAATGAGAATCAAGATGGACAAAGATCCACAGATCATAGTACATGATGCAAAAGTTAAGTTAACAAAATTGCTGTAACTGACAGCAATAGATACAAGCAATCCAAAGGCCATACTAGACATACTGTTAATTGAAAAGTTCTTAGAAAATACAACACCAGCTCTATTCACATATTTAACTGATAAGAACGTTCGTACTCAAGCAGATCTAACAAATGCATTACGCACATTCAAGGACACTCATCCAAATTTGGAAATGGATAAAAGACAATATATCTTTGCAGCAGTACAAAATAAAATCCAAGAAAAAAGACAAGGAATGAGAAACCAGAGTCTGCCAAACCAAGGCAACAGACAAAATATTTTCTGGTACTGTAACAAGCCAGGACATATGTCGAGGCAGTGTTACCACAATAAATGACAACCAAATAGAGTGTCAACTAATGGCAGCCATATAAGAAAGAAAACAGAAGAAAAATCAAGACAATATCACTTTGAAAACAAAGGTAGACAATCATGGAGAGAAATATGTAATCATAATTCCAGATATATAGAGTATGATCAAGGTAGAAGATCATGGAGAGTCAAATATTGGTTTGATTCCAGAAAAAGAAAGTATGATCAACCAAGGAGAAAGAACGAAAACCAAGACATGGATGATAAAAGAAAGGTGAATAGAGAAGAAACAAGAACTTGTGACACTTTAGATACATTTGACAATCACGTATATGGTAAAAAGGATCAAGGCCATAGTAGCATAGATAGAGATGGTACTGGTGAGTCTGAGAACATTTGTGTGGAATCATCTGAAGTAGGAAGAATAAATGGTTATGTATTAAATATAACCAGAGACATAGAAACAGACAGTGGTTTTCGGATAAAGGTTTCTAGTGACAGTAACTCACCTGGCAGAAATTATGTTGAATTATCTGGAAGCAAAAATACCATCTCAAAGGCTAAGCGACTTATTCAAGATGCTGGAATTGATAATGTTAATAGAAATAATCGTGGTCGTTGTTTGTGAATTATTGAACATTTAATAGGCTGAAGAAGCATTGAAAGCCCATCCATTTGAATTCATTCTCGTCAGCTCAAGAATTAATATCTTTGAACTATGCTATGCTATTAGCCGACTACAAATTTGACATTAAACCTGTTAACGGAAAGTTAAATGTGGTTGCAGACATATTAAGTAGGGCATAACCAAGTAGACAATTTCCACCGAGTACCGAGTCCGAGTATTTGGATGTACTATTTGCCGGATCCGGATACGAACCGAGTAGTAGCTGCGACTTAGGAGAGTACCATTTCTTTCATCATCATAAGTGAAAAGCCAAAACTGTTCGATGTTTTCATTTAATCTAAATTCTGTTGTCATAAATCTACATAGATTAGTATATATAAAATAGAAAACAGTAATTTTAACACCAGTACTGCAATGGAAAATTACCAGGCACCGTTACAAACTTAAAATTATTTTAATAATAAAATTATTTTAATATTTTTTTTTACTATGTTTATACTATGGCGTCTATATTTTCAAATATTTGCCGGAAACACAAACTTTACGCCACCTGTGGAATGCTGATAAAGTTAATGTTTTCCGCCAGTAAGTGGCATATATCTCTACAACCATTGCAGTCGGACGGAAGTATATTAGTATAATGGCTATCTTTTGAAAGAAAGTTAGACTATGCGTGACCCAGTAACAACTGGTTACGCCACCTGCAGAATGCTACTGAAATTATCGTGTCTTCTTTGCCAGCTGTTCAGTATTTATTGAATTCCATTTTCTTAATTTTTTTAAAAATATATTTTATATTTTTTAGCTATTTGCGTGTGTAATATTTGCCGAGGCGAATACTTCCGGATATTACCGAAAATCGTAATATTCGACCGAGGCGAATGTCCGAGGCAATTTTCGGTTATGCCCTAATATTAAGTAGAATGACAATACATAAAGACATTCTGTGAAATCCTAAATGATAAAACAAGATAATGTATTAATAGTATTTTTATTCGCTGAACAATAAAAAAGGAGCAGTGTTGGAATTCCACTGGACAATATATTTAATATTAATTTTATACATATTGATTGTTAAAATTATTTTACTTACACAACATTATAGTTCATTTTTGTTTAAGAAGAAATATAATAAACATATTAAAGTGTTAATAAATATTTCTTTGGAAGACAATGAGAATTTAAATATTTTTATTTTTCTGTGTAAACTCTGAGGTATGAATTACAGTGTATGAAAGACATAATTAAGATACATTTTTTAATATTTAAAAAAAAATAATAATTTACAATTTATTTGATGTGCCTTTTTTTAATTTTAAAAGGGTTATTATTATAACAATTATTTTGTTTCTGATATAATTCAAAATCATTAGCAATTTATGGGCCTAAAATTTGTTTAGAATAAGTTCTTTATACCAAGTTATTTTCATTTTATAATATTGAAGTAAAATGTTGTTTTATTAAACGCATGTATTATCCGTAAACAGAAAAATGGATCGATTTTCATTTGCTACACGTTATTTAAACATTGGTGTCTCTTATTACCTGTGAATCAAAACATGGAGAGACTATTTGTACATTTTCAGAGTTACCGAAAACAGAGTTACCAAAAGTTACCTTGCTCCTTTCTGGTAAAATGATTAAATATATTTCATTATATTTCGATGCCTAACTGCTTTGTATTAATACATTAATAACCTACTTTGACTTAATATATATATTAAGGCGGTTATCGATTAATTTAAATTTAAACGTTAACTTTTGAAAATTTTTCGATTAATTAATCGATAATTTCGATTAAAGCCAAAAATAGAAATTTATGACGTCATTAAACTGAATATTTCAAGGGAAGTTACATAAACAGGTAATTGATTTTTTTTATTTTATTGAGTTATTTCCCCTGTCTAATAGACATTGAAAATTTAGAATATTTTGAACTAAATTTTATGACAATGTGTTGATACTTTATCGGATGTTTGGGCTGAAGGTGGTATGTCAACGATGTATTTGATCCTTTAAAAGATAATTTTGTATGGCAAGGAACACAGAAAACTTTTTCACCATCTTCGACTTTGCCATCCGCAGTTAGCTTAAAAACGAAATGTGTGCTAAACTTTCCAGTTATATGATTAAATTTAACTGCGCTGATGCTGTTAGACATTTTTTAGTTCGCGTCTGCCGGTCCACATAAATTAATAAAATAAATTATAATATTACGCGGGAGAAGTTTGTACATAAAAAATATATACATTATTATTAATTATTAATAATTAATTATTTACTAATAATTTTTTTAAAAAAATATTATCAATAT
>CALYLW010003245.1:0-12253 GCA_944989445.1 Ampullaceana balthica | reverse complement strand
GGGGGGGGAGGGGTCTGAAAAATTTTGACAATTGTTGACAAGGGGGAGGGGGGGGAGGTCAAGAAAAGTTGACGTCAACAATGTTACTTTAAAAAAAAATAATTTAATACTTAACTTAAGTTCACTTAACAAATGAAAGTTAGACAGCGTTTGTAGTCCTGTGTTACACACTCGCCCAACCTTCAGTATTTTAATTGATCTAACCCTATTCCTAGTTTTTAAAAACCGTGCTGTGCTTTTAGAGACCCCACACAATTCAATATAGACACACGAGATGTTTACTGGTAACACTTATTTTTTCAAAGTTGTTGTTTGTTGGTCTGCTGTGCATAAGTAAGTAGACAGTCTACATTATACTATTTGAATGTCTATATATAAATTATAAAATGCACTATTGGTTATACTAGACTGTATAAGTATTAGAAATCATTGGCTTTCACTGTGAAATTAGATAAGGTCTAAGACTAAGTCTAAAGTTAAAGATTAAATGATTAAAGTTAAAGGGTAATCCTGCAGTTTTGGCACCTATATTATTTTGCAGCAAATTAATGATTAATATATATTATATTTTTGCTATTACAGTACTAATTTTTTAGTTTTTTTAACTTCTAAGGCATTTTTTGGCTCTAAACAATACATAGTTAACATAGTCATAGTCCGAACTCGATACGAACGATAAACTATACAACTATTTTTTTGTATCACCCTACTTGCCGAGTTGTCACAGTAAGATGCCAAATAAAATGTTCTCAAGTACAAACAAACAAAATAAGAATCAAACGTCTAGTAACGAAATAAAAAATTAAATATCAGGTAAAATCTTTATTGATCTTGTAAGAACAATAAAATATATATTGATCTTCTTAGAACAATAAAGTAGATGAATGGTTCCTGGATAATTTTTAAAAAAACTTCTTCAGTAAGTAAATTAATTTTAGCATGGGTAACAAATCTGGCTAGCAAGGTGCTAGATAAACAAAATGAATGTATTTACAAGAACCAAAAAAATGCCTAAGAAATTTTAAAAACTAAAAAATTAGCGCTGTAATAGTTAAAATATAACATATATTAATGCATTTAATAATTAAAAATGAAAGTTCTCAGGAGAAAAGAAAATTAGCAGCGAAATAATATACGTGCCAAAACTGCAGGCTTATCCCGGCCCTTATTTGAAGTCTTAAAAATACAGTACATGTCTAGAATGTTTAGAATTATCATTAATTATGAAATATTGTTAAATAGGCCTTGGCCTAATTATTTTTCTTCCCTGGTTTTGTGTTTTTTGTTTTTGTTTTAAATAACAAATTTATTAACAATTGAATTAATAACTTAATTTTTGTTTTTTTAGATGTACAATGGAGAAACCAAACTTTCACAAGTTGTTGTATGAAGGATATTTGAAGGCATTTCCCAACAAGCGCAAGCAAGACTCTCAAAGAGAAGTAACTGAAATTTGGAATAAATTGAAAAAAAGAGGATGATTTGCCAACAAAAGTAGATTCGTTATTGAATAGTTATGCCGCCTTAGCACAGAAAAATAAGGCAACATTAATGAGCTTCTGGGCAGACCAGTCTATGAAGAGTGTAAATGTTCTTCCTAAAAAAGCAGCCACACATGTAAAAATTGAAAAAGAAGTTGTGAAACATCAAACACAAACCATTCAACAAGACCACATAGAAATCGATTTAGAAGCTTGTCCATTAAGTACTACTTGTGATGAAAAATCTGTAAAATACAAAGCAAAAGTACAAGGTGAATTACTGAGTCAGATAAGCATCTTCAAGACCGATTTGATTGGCTTGTATAAACGAAAAGAAAGTGGTGTTTTAAGTTCAGATCAGGAAAAGGAACTAAAAGGAAAAAAAATTAAGGTTGATGAGCTAGAAAAAAAACTGAAAAGAAAGAAATATGAACAAGAAAAACAGAAGATATACCGAAAAAAGAAAAAAGAAACTTTAGCGCAAATTTGTGCTGAAAATCCTGACGTCAGCAGCAAATTAAAGATCCGACAGAAAGCTGGTCGACCAACAATTGAAGAAGATCAGCCGCTCCTTTTAAAAACCATTGTTGACATTGCATTGTATGGGTCAGCTGCTCACGACAAAAGACAGAGTGAAATTTATCGTAGTGTTAGAAATCTCGATGATTTGACAGAACAATTAAAGATTCAAGGTTTACAAATAAGTAGAAGCGCTGTTTATACTCGCCTTTTGCCAAAACGAAGTTTATCATCAGAAGGCAAACGCCATGTAACAACTGTGCCAGTGAAGTTAATTCGAGCGCAAAATGATTTACACTCAAAACACATTGATGGTAGGTTTTGTACAGCTACTTTGAATCACCTAGAAGAAGTGGCTTCTTTGTTAGGTCCTAAAGAAGTATGCTTCATCAGTCAAGATGACAAAGCCAGAGTCCCCATTGGATTGACAGCAGCTAACAAGCAAGCTCCACTTTTAATGCATGTCGAATACCGCGTTACATTGCCTGATCATGACTGGGTAGTAGCATCTAGACACAAACTCATACCATCTGTTTATGCTGGCATTGAAATCCAAAAAGACGGTTTAGGTAAACCCGAAGCTGTAACATATGCAGGCCCAACTTACATAGCCATCAGATCAGGCAAGCATTGCTCATCATCAGCTTATAGCCATGGACTGGACTATGAAAGGCTGCTTGAATTGGAAGAGTTTGACATTGTTACAAAGGATCCAAGCAACAAGATGATCAAACCGATTCTTATTATGTCTGTGGATGGTGGACCTGATGAAAATCCAAGGTATCAAAAAGTTATTGATGTGGCCATCCATCATTTTGTGAAGCAGAACATTGATGCAATGTTTGTAGCAACTAATGCGCCTGGTAGAAGTGCGTATAATCGAGTAGAAAGGCGAATGGCTCCTCTTAGTCGAGAACTGTCGGGACTAATTTTGCCACATGAACATTTCGGAAGCCACCTCGACACACAAGGTCGAACAATTGATGAAGAGTTGGAAAAATTAAACTTCAAATATGCTGGCGAAACATTGTCAGAAATATGGAAGCAAGTAAGCATAGACAATTTTCCAACAGTGGCAGAATATATTGTGCCTGAAAAGTCTGAGCTTGAAGTTGAAAATGTAATAATCAAAGATCAAGTTTGGTACCAAAAACATGTAAGGACAAGTCAGTACTTTCTACAAATTGTCAAATGTTGTGATTTAACTTGTTGCCAACCGATTAGAACCTCATACTTTGATATTATTGCTGATCGATTTATCCCCCCGCCAATTCCAATCTGCCAAACTAATGAGGGCCTTAAAGCACCAGAAGTATCTGACATAAACTCACATAGATTTCCATCTCTTTTCTTCAATCAGTCTGTGAAAGTTGAAAACATACTACCTAGATCAGCAAAAGCATTCAAAATTCTTCCATATGATATATATTGTCCATCTATTCAGTTGCTAATGTTTGAACGGATCTGTAAAATATGTCACCTTTATGTTGCTTCGCAAGCCATGTTAAAGAAGCACGTTCAACAGCACCAACGCTGTATGCCTGGGCCCAGTCAAATACTACATGCACCCCAACAGCAAATAATTCGTCCAATGCGAGTGGCAGCCAAAAGACAGAGAGAGCTCATGGCAATTATTGCTTATGGAGAGATGTTCAGTGCAGAATGGCTAGATGAAGAAAATGTTGACTTGTCTGGTGTTTCAGTTCCACAAGAAAGAATTCAGCCAGAACCTATGCCAATAATAACAATTGAGGAACATTTGACATCTCCATGGGAAGATATAGAGGCTAAGATATAGGATTTGGATTTGTTTGTAAAAAAATATGTTTAATATATACATTAAAGGTGTATTTAGAGTTTAAATTTTTAATCTCATTTCTGCTTGAAGTTAGAACAAGTCTTTGTAAATATTTTAATTGTCTTAAAAATTTAAAATGTTATATTAATTTGAAATATGTTCATAATTTAAAGATGTTGGGTAAAGAGAGGTAATAAGCCTCAGGTTTTCAACATGTTTTCTTTTTTTCCTTTGAAATCAAAAAATATTATTACATTCAAACAACTAATGCTTTTAAGTCATAGGCAACCTATATTTCTATAAGGGAAAATTTTTATTCAACATAATTATGAAGCAAAATAGCAAAAATATACTAAAAAGTTTGACATATCCATTTATGAAACTTAACCGAAATGGGGGCAATAAGCCCCATTTTGTAGAAGGTATACATTTTCACAGTGGCTGTTGACAACTCTCATTGGTCCACTCTATGTCTTAAATATAAGCCTCTTATAGGATTTCTATGCCTTTAACATGGTACTAAATGCTTTGGTTCACCTTTTTTCGTGTCCTGTTGTAAGTGACGAAATTGGTTTCATCACCGATAAATTTCTGACTGGGGTGACCACATCATTTCCACATCCTGATAAGTATTCTTGTATAGTTCAAACCATTTCTCAATGACCCAAAGGTCCTCAGCTTTAGCCCTTTGCATAGTGCTCTGTTTCTCTAAGGATTACTGTTGGATCTTGCCTCAGAAAGCCTCAAAACTAGTCAAGACTAGGTCAACGATCCATAAATTGTGACTAATGGATCTATAATACTATAATAAAAAATTCAAAAACAAATTTTTAAAATTATTTCCATTAATTTTTGTTTTCATTTTAAAACATTTCTTAATATTGTTTTTTAGTTTAAAACATGAAATTTCTTGTTTTATGAATATTGTTTTTGTGGTTTTCACATTTTTTTTTAAATTTGGGGGGCATTATCATTAAGCTCCAGGATTTTCATAAATTAATTTAAACAAGCTAATTATTGAAAAACTGGACCAAATTCCTCTTAAAATGCTCTCCATTCAAAATAGTACAGGAAAAATCCTTCACCTAAGACCCGTTTTAAGTTTTATTATTTTTTAAACATTGCTTCCTTTGTAGCAGCACTAAGTATACAAATATCAGTCATTTTACTTTAAAAAATGACATACCCAGATTGTTAAAGGTGAAAAAATGTACTTAATTAGTATAGATGTACTTGTAACTGAGAGAAATTTGAAAATCTCAGCTTAAAAATATTCTTTTATTACCAAAACAAAGATGTCCCAACTGAGCAAAAATTTTAAGACATGTTTGAATAAAACAGGAAACTGCAGAAAAAATTCACTCATACAAATATAATGCAAAGTTACAGTCAATGCCATAGGCTAGAAACCCAAGTTTTGTTTTAAATGATTCCCAGATTATTTTGTTTCTTTCCACCATGTAGACCTTAATGCCTTTCTTCCCTTAAAAAATGGCGTCAAGCATTTTACTCAATGACCCCAGTAAGTGGAGCCTATTGCCCCACGGGGCCTTTTACCATGCTTTACCCTAATGTGTAAACATTTTTGTAAACCCTGTAATCTCTTTTCTGGCTAGTGTAAGCCTTTGTAGTTATGAATTGGAAATATGTCATAAGTTAAAAGTTTATTAAACTTTGTTTTTCTAAACATTTTTCTTTTTATTATTTATTTATTTTTTTTTGTTATCAAATGTTGACGTAATTTTATAGGGGGGTTCTCTGGAAGTTTGACAATTTGTTGACAAGGGGGAGGGGGGGAGGTAAAAATCGCCAAAAAATTGTTGACGTAATTTATGGACAGCCCCCTATTAGTATCAGCATTTTGGACGAGTGCCCGGCGTAATAGCCCAAAGTTATAAGAGCCATAATGACATGGGCGTAGGGAAGGGGGGGGGCAAGGCGGGCATTTGCTACATTTGAGAAAAAAAATGTCATAAAGTTGTTACAATAAAACTGAACTAAATTTCCTGAAAATTTATTACATGGAAGACAGTTTACATTTATCAAACATAAAAAGAATTATATCTGCATGTATAACTGATTACATTACTGATTGTTCTAAATATTCCAGTTGTTTAACAATATCTGTAACATTTTCAGCAAAAATCCGCAAACTTTTATATTTATGTGACCATCTAGTTTCACATAGCAAAGGAACATTTAGAATAAGTTTTCTTTGCTGATTACTTTCTCGGAAAAACACTATAATTGACTTAATTGTTCCTATTGTGTTTCGTACAACATTCACATTATTTAAATCGTTCACAACAAGATTTAGTTTATGTGAACTGCAATGTACAAATGCTGCTTTTGGGTATTTTTTTCGAATTATTGCTTGGACTCCTCCTTCTTTACCTGTCATTGTAGAACATCCGTTGTATCCTTGACCAACAAGCTTTGTCATATTTAATCAAAATTCTAATGAATTAGTAATGATGGTGTTGGTTAAACCTTCAGCTGTTCTATTGACAATTGGAATATATCCCATGAATTCTTCTGTGACCATCATTTTCCCATTTTTTTCTTTGACAAATCTAACACCAAGTGACATCTGCTCAATGCCTGAAATGTCATTTGTCTCGTCGGCAAGTATAGAAAATGCAACTGAATCAGCTGCAATTTCAACTTATTTGAAAGGTCGTATGTCCAGACATACCTTATATATCATATTTAGGAAACGAATAAGTGTCAGTGACAATCAAATTAGGAACAGTTGCTTCAGTTGTGTCCAGTGGCGTAGCTAGAACTTTTGACGCCCGGGGCGGTCTCAAATGTGCCGCCCATTTTAGGGACCAACAGTAAATGACGTCACGCACCTGGGGTGGGGAGGGGAGTCATACACTTGAGACGATGTGTGACGAGGGGTGTGTGTTTGAGAAATTTGACGTCACGTCAAAACGTGAAACTTTAAATAAAATTTCCACTTAAATATTGATTACTGACACTTAAATAATTAAATAATGACGTTTACGTAAAAGGCGTGTTACGATATTAGAGTGCAAGCTTGCACTAAAAACATACTTAAATTACACAAATTTGATTTGAAAATTGCTTATTTTAAAAAAGAAAATACGGCTTTTGTGGTGGGGGGGGGGCAACTTTATAACGTCATATTGAAGAAGGTTTTTTGTGACGACGTACGACGAGGGTGGAGGGGTTGAACAATCAGCAAAAATCGCGTGGCGTCATTTATGGACGGCAAATTAATCGATTCCATGATGGTTTTTGTAAATTAATAAACAGGAATAAATACTTGTAATTGAAACGAAGTAAAGGTGGGGAACATTTATCATGTTTACCATTGCATGCCATATTTACGTAAGCAGTAATAAAAGAGGCCGCATAAGATGATATACCTATAATACTATAAATACACATTTATAAAAGTACACTATACATTTTTTAAAGGCGACAAGAAAGTTACTGAGGTCGTAGGCCCCCCCCCCTCCCCCATGAGACAAAACATATTCCAAAGTAACACCCAAAAAACATTATCAATTACTATTCTTTTATTTTATATTTATAAATATATATTTTTTTTTACAAACAAAAAAATTGTATACATTAGTTTATAATCATATTTATACATTTACTTTCCTAACTTTCATAATAGAAAAATCGTGTATTATAGTATCAAAATTTTAATTATTTGTAATATCTTGTTCTATGGACAATATTGCAAGATTTTGTTGTCTTAAATCGCTCATTGTGGAACGAAGATAATTTTTATCAACTTCCCAATGGAGAAGCTCCTTTCACAACTAGCGACACTGATAGCAATGGTGAAAAAATTCATAGCAAACTTACAATGTTGGGTACAGAATGTTCCAATCTTACTGTTGATTAAATTTTAATAGATCAAGGGGGCCTTTCACCCCGTTTTCTAACATATTGCCTCTTCTTGTAGTGTAGGTAGGCTACAGCCATAAAAACCTGGACCCTTTTTCTTTCAATATTGAACTGTTCTTTATCAATGTAAATGAAGTAATTTAGTTGATGTTCAAATGCTTCATTTAGTAGGTTAAATGGTATTATATAAGAATATTTTCTTGAAAGGACTTGCAAATCATTAAAGAGTTCTTTTATTTTCTTTTATAATTCCATGCATGGATAAAAACATTTCTCGTTGTACATCTAGTTCTAAAGATATAACCACGCCTTTTTAATTTTCCCCACTCATATTTTTTTAAACTATTAACTCAGCGTTCAGTTGATAACTATAACTCTTCACAAATTGTTTGGCTGATATAACAGTATTTTGTATTAGCACATCTCTTTGTTCCATGCAATGGGTTTGCATTAATTTAAAAAATGACGGGTTACCATAAATGGATATAACATAGAAAAGAAAAAGATTGCATTGAATTGAGTAAAATTCCAGCATCTGATCTCGTTTTACTAGATACTAGTTACTTCTTCAGATATAAATTTTTCCAAGACGCTTAAAATTTTATAGTATGTCTTTTTCGAAATTATTTATGCCTATTGTGTGTTTATTAACGGAGAAATTTGAATATTTTCATGTTCTTGCCATAAATCTTAATAATTTTCCATAAAATAGACGAATTCAAATTAATTACACATTACTTTAATTGGATAGGCGCAACATTTTTAATTAATAACCGTATTTTAATGAAAAAACACAAATTAATTATTTGTGCTACTTTAAAGCAATAAAAACAAAATAAAAATAATTTTTAATAAAGTACCTTATAATAATTTTCTGAAAACTCAAACAGTAATATAAATTACTACTTGCAAGTTAAACACAATATTTGAACCACCATGAATTGTAGGTACTTGTTCGTGCATCATTCTGCGAATGTCTTAATTCCACGCAAAAACCATCGTGGTGATATTAATAGCACATATTATTGGGCCCAGCGGGGTTGTGTTGTTTTTTTTGGTGTGTAGTCTTCTTATAAAAGCGTCATCTGGTCGCTTACCGCTTAATTTTCCAAACAAATCGATACCTTTTTTTGGGCGATTTTAAATTTTTGAACGGTTTTGCGTTAGTTATAACATCCACTATGTAATCAAACAAATGTTGTGGGAATCCATTAATTAAGACTAGAATTTACGAATATTTTTGTTTCAACTTTTTTCCCCCTTGAAAAAAAAGGGGGTTGTCGGAATAGGTTGCACTTTTCAAATGCCCACAATGCCGCCCCGCCTCAATGTGTGCCGCCCGGGGCGGACCGCCCCACCGCCCCCCTCTAGCTACGCCACTGGTTGTGTCTGTCTGTTGAACGTTTACTGTTGTCCTCAATGCCAATGATAAGTCAGATGCTGCAGACGCCCAAAAATCTTCTAAATAATGGCATCTCAGAATCCCGCGATTGGTCTACTTTTCGATTTTTTTTTAGCCTGTAAAAAAATTTCTGATATCCATCCTTGGTAATCCTGCAGTTTTTACACGTATATTATTTCACAGCAAAATTCAATTTTCTCGTGAGAACTTAAGTTTTTAATTTATTAAATGAATTAATAAATGTTGTATTTTAGCTATTACAGCACTAATTTCTAAGGCTTTTTTCGACCCTTATTTTATGCTAAACTTGAATTTAATTGAAAATTGTACCTGTATGGCATTGTCAGTTGAAATAAAAAAAGTGGTTGTTTTTTTGCCCCCCCCCCTGGAAAAATTCCTAGCGACGTCCATGCATAATGATCATAGTCAGCGCATAGATCGTGGGCTCCTGGAATAGAAGAATTGACCTCTACCCAGTTACAGACTAATCTATATATATATTTCACCAAAGCGAGTATGTGCAAATGAGCACGACGGAAGACCCTCGCTGGGGTCGACCGATCACAGTTGGCAAGCTTAGTGGGATGAAAAGAAGAAGAAAAAAAAAGGGGGGGGGCAACAATGTTACTTGCGTTGTTCCTTCACAGAATAACATATAATTCGTAGTGTAGTTACGTGTAGTGCTCCATTACTTCGTGCTGCTGTTTGTGTCCGTTCTCTCACGCCCCCCCCCTTTCCGTTCTTTGCACTATCTATGATGAGCAAGTCTGCGGCGTATGCGCGGGTCGTATCAAGTAAACATTATTTTTTGTAAACAAAAGCTGATTGTAAATAAGTAATGGCCATTTGTAACTTGAGAGACTTGTTTGAAATTGAATGTTATTTGTCTCTGTGCAACCAGGATTGAGATGAAGGACCGTCCTTATATGCTATATACTATAACAAGCGCAAGAAAATCGAATTTTAGACTCTCCCATTTAAAAATGTAATTTTTTAATCACCCAAACGTATTAAAACGATATCATTTTTAAAATGTCTGGGAAAGAGGTGAAGATGGTAGCAACCTAGTGACCAATGCCAATGTTCCCTCTCAGGTTCGTTGGTCCGTGTGCAAAGTTTTTTTAAAAAAAAGATTTAAAAAAAACAACTAAAAAAGAAAAGAAAAAAAAAGAATTAAAAAAAAACAAAAAAACTCGTGTGCTAAGTTTCGTAGCATCAATTTTCTGTGCAATATTTTTTCAAAATTTGCTGTGCGGTAAATCTAAAGTACTGCGCGGCGTCGATCACATATCTGCGTGGCCGCGCAGCTTAGTATGCACATTGCTGGTAAACAACCATCACACGGTAGGCTGTAATAATGAATAAAACCATACAATTCAAAATATACATCAATATTTGCTGCATTGGCTATATTTGGAGATACGACATAATTTTAATAATTGTATATCCAAAAAGTAACGCAAGTGAGTTGGAGTTATTTGTGTTGCAGTATGTTATCGAGCCTGTGCAAAACATTGTTTAAACAAAAAAATAAGAAAAACCCGTAAAAAACCAAGTTTTTGACTATAAATCCTTTATGTACGAGAAGTAATTAAAAGAATGTTCATTATAATACGCAGCGCCAGACCATCCAGAAATACAAAATTGCACTTGTGTCGTAAAACATGTTTAATATAATGCGCACCGATCAGGAATATGTTTATAAAAAGAGCTGTCAATAAAATACGCACCTTATTGCGCGACAGAAAGGTTGTTCAATATAATACGCACCGCGACGCTCTATCTCAAAAAATAGCATGATACATAGGAATAAATAAAATAATCTAAAAAATCAATAATTTAATTACGGTACATGCGATCGATCTGAAAATTTGATACATTGTTTTTATCATCGGTACGAAACTGCCTGCAAAATTTCAGCTCGCTATCTTGCGAGCAAGTGGGTTAAAAAGTTTTGGCGACAAGCAAGCAAGCAAGGTCGGTCGGCCGCAGACACCACGAGTTAATATAAAGGATTTAAAAAACAAATTTAAAAAAACAACAACAACGTCACACAATGGACATAATATTGCTGTCATTTCGGGTCTTGTGTCTTATTTATATTATCTATACAGAAGATTACAGCGTCCACACACCATGTCGGTTTGTTGGCAAGTGACGCAGCGTTCACAGACCACGGCTGTGAGGGTTCTACGTTATTCCCAGCAGCCTAACCGACACAGTATCACATGCCAGACTCAACCCTCTCCCCCCACCCCGGTCGATCAAATTATACCCTCTCATTACGTTAAATTTGATTGGGGGGGGAGGGCAGGGGTATCTTATCTATTGCAGAGGATCCTTCTTAAAAGAGGATTATTGCGTCCTACGGCCTACGCTTATAATTGGGTTTGTCTAGTCCTGCATTCTTATTAGAGTTTTAAATTTTGATTAAGTTTTGGTTCTCCTAGTTTCTGCAGGCAATCCATTACACTCCCGAATTCCGGACGGGAAGAACGAGAATTTGTGTGTTTGTCCTTGGGTACGGGATAAGGGTTGTATTAAGTTATCTTTGTGTTGTATTTTTAAATTAGAATTATTTGCTTTATGTATGATTACTACTTTACTCTTGGTTCTTGTATCCTCTAGTGTTTCAATGTTTAATGATTTAATTTTCAGTTTTGAATATTCTCCAGTAATGAATCTGGCAGCTCTTTTGTGTATTTGTTCTAGTTTATCAATGTTTTCTTTGGTGGATGGGTCACATACAGAAGATGCATAGTCTAGTACAGGTCTTACCAAAGTGTGGTATCATTTTACGAGAAGTAACTAAAAGAATGTTCATTATAAAACGCAGCGCCAGACCATCCAAAATACAAAATTGCAGTTGTGTCGTAAAACATGTTTAATATAATGCGCACCGATCAGGAATATGTTTATAAAAAGAGCTGTCAATAAAATACGCACCTTATTGCGCGACAGAAAGGTTTGTTCAATATAATACGCACCGCGACCTCTATCTCAAAAAATAGCATGATACATAGAATAAAAAAAATAATCTAAAAAATCAATAATTTAATTACGGTACATGCGATCGATCTGAAATTTTGATACATTGTTTTTATCATCGGTACGAAACTGCCTGCAAAATTCAGCTCGCGATCTTGCGAGCAAGTGGGTTAAAAA
>CALYLW010003244.1:0-12258 GCA_944989445.1 Ampullaceana balthica | reverse complement strand
TAGTCTTTATGATCCAACATTTATAGTCTTGATGATCCAACATTTATAGTCTTGATGATATAACATTTATAGTCTTGATGATACAATATTTATAGTCTTGATGATCCAACATTTATAGTCTTGATGATCAAACATTTATAGTCTTGATGATACAACATTTATATTCTTGATGATCCAATATTTATAGTCTTTATGATCCAACATTAATAGTCTTGATGATACAATATTTATAGTTTGATGATCCAACATTTATAGTCTTGATGATCCAACATTTATAGTCTTGATGATCAAACATTTATAGTCTTGATGATACAACATTTATATTCTTGATGATCCAATATTTTTAGTCTTTATGATCCAACATTAATAGTCTTGATGATACAATATTTATAGTCTTGATGATCCAACATTTATAGTCTTGATGATCAAACATTTATAGTCTTGATGATACAACATTTATAGTCTTGATGATCCAATATTTTAGTCTTTATGATCCAACATTTATAGTCTTGATGATCCAACATTTATAGTCTTGATGATCCAACATTTATAGTCTTGATGATCCAACATTTATAGTCTTGATGATCCAACATTTATAGTCTTGATGATCCAACATTTATAGTCTTGATGATCCAACATTTATAGTCTTGATAATACAATATTTATAGTCTTTTTGATCCAACATTTATAGTCTTGATGATACAACATTTATAGTCTTGATGATCCAATATTTATAGTATTGATGATACAACATTTATAGTCTTGATGATCCAACATTTATAGTCTTGGTGATCCAACATTTATAGTCTTGATGATCCAACATTTATAGTTTTGGTGATCCAACATTTATAGTCTTGATGATCCAACATTTATAGTCTTGATGATCCAACATTTGTAGTCTTGATGATCCAAAATTTTTGTAGTCTTGATGATACAACATTTATAGTCTTGATGATCCAATATTTATAGTCTTGATGATACAACATTTATAGTCTTGATGATCAAACATTTATGATCTTGATGATCCAACAATTATAGTCTTGATGATACAATATTTATATTCTTGATGATCCAATATTTATAGTCTTGATGATCAAATATTTCTGGTCTTGGTGATCCAACATTTATAGTCTTGGTGATCCAACATTTATAGTCTTGATGATCCAACATTTATAGTCTTGGTGATCCAATATTTATAGTATTGATGATACAACATTTATAGTCTTGATGATCCAACATTTATAGTCTTGGTGATCCAACATTTATAGTCTTGATGATCCAACATTTATAGTTTTGGTGATCCAACATTTATAGTCTTGATGATCCAACATTTATAGTCTTGATGATCCAACATTTGTAGTCTTGATGATCCAACATTTGTAGTCTTGATGATACAACATTTATAGTCTTTATGATCCAACATTTATAGTCTTGATGATCCAATATTTATAGTCTTGATGATATAACATTTATAGTCTTGATGATACAATATTTATAGTCTTGATGATCCAACATTTATAGTCTTGATGATCAAACATTTATAGTCTTGATGATACAACATTTATATTCTTGATGATCCAATATTTATAGTCTTTATGATCCAACATTAATAGTCTTGATGATACAATATTTATAGTCTTGATGATCCAACATTTATAGTCTTGATGATCAAACATTTATAGTCTTGATGATACAACATTTATATTCTTGATGATTCAATATTTTAGTCTTTATGATCCAACATTTATAGTCTTGATGATCCAACATTTATAGTCTTGATGATACAACATTTATAGTCTTGATGATCCAATATTTATAGTATTGATGATACAACATTTATAGTCTTGATGATCCAACATTTATAGTCTTGGTGATCCAACATTTGTAGTCTTGATGATCCAACATTTGTAGTCTTGATGATACAACATTTATAGTCTTGATGATCCAATATTTATAGTCTTGATGATACAACATTTATAGTCTTGATGATCAAACATTTATGATCTTGATGATCCAACATTTATAGTCTTGATGATACAATATTTATATTCTTGATGATCCAATATTTATAGTCTTGATGATCAAATATTTCTGGTCTTGGTGATCCAACATTTATAGTCTTGGTGATCAAACATTTATAGTCTTGATGATCCAACATTTATAGTATTGGTGATCCAACATTTATAGTCTTGATGATCCATTATTTCTAGTCTTGATGATCCAACATTTATAGTCTTGATGATCCAACATTTATAGTCTTGATCATTCAACATTTATAGTCTTGATGATCCAACATTTATAGTCTTGATGATCCAACATTTATAGTCTTGATGATTCAACATTTATAGTCTTGATGGTCCAACATTTATAGTCCTGATGATCCAACATTTATAGTCTTGATGATCCAACATTTTTAGTCTTGATTATCCAATATATATAGTCTTGATGATCCAAAAATTATAGTCTTGATGATCCAACATTTATATTTTTGATGATCCAACATTTATAGTCTTGATGATCCAACATTTATAGTCTTGATGATCCAACATTTATAGTCTTGATGATCCAACATTTATAGTCTTGATGATCCAACATTTATAGTCTTGATAATACAATATTTATAGTCTTTATGATCCAACATTTATAGTCTTGATGATCCAACATTTATAGTCTTGATGATACAACATTTATAGTCTTGATGATCCAATATTTATAGTATTGATGATACAACATTTATAGTCTTGATGATCCAACATTTATAGTCTTGGTGATCCAACATTTGTAGTCTTGATGATCCAACATTTGTAGTCTTGATGATACAAGCCTTATAGTCTTGATGATCCAATATTTATAGTCTTGATGATACAACATTTATAGTCTTGATGATCAAACATTTATGAGTCTTGATGATCCAACATTTATAGTCTTGATGATACAATATTTATATTCTTGATGATCCAATATTTATAGTCTTGATGATCAAATATTTCTGGTCTTGGTGATCCAACATTTATAGTCTTGGTGATCCAACATTTATAGTCTTGATGATCCAACATTAATAGTCTTGGTGATCCAACATTTATAGTCTTGATGATCCATTATTTCTAGTCTTGATGATCCAACATTTATAGTCTTGATGATCCAACATTTATAGTCTTGATCATTCAACATTTATAGTCTTGATGATCCAACATTTATAGTCTTGATGATCCAACATTTATAGTCTTGATGATTCAACATTTATAGTCTTGATGGTCCAACATTTATAGTCCTGATGATCCAACATTTATAGTCTTGATGATCCAACATTTTTAGTCTTGATTATCCAATATATATAGTCTTGATGATCCAAAAATTATAGTCTTGATGATCCAACATTTATAGTCTTGATGATCCAACATTTATAGTCTTGATGATCCAACATTTATAGTCTTGATGATCCAACATTTATAGTCTTGATGATCCACATTTATAGTCTTGATAATACAATATTTATAGTCTTTTTGATCCAAAATTTATAGTCTTGATGATTCAACATTTATAGTCTTCATGATACAATATTTATAGTCTTGATGATCCAGCTTTTATGTTCTTGATGTTCCAATATTTCTAGTCTTTGTGATCCAATATTTATAGTCTTGATGATCCAATATTTATAGTCTTGATGATTCAACATTTATAGTCTTGGTGATCCAACATATATAGTCTTGATGATCCAACATTTATAGTCTTGATGATCCAACATTTATAGTCTTGATGATCCAACATTTATAGTCTTGATAATACAATATTTATAGTCTTTTTGATCCAACATTTATAGTCTTGATGATTCAACATTTATAGTCTTCATGATACAATATTTATAGTCTTGATGATCCAGCTTTTATGTTCTTGATGTTCCAATATTTCTAGTCTTTGTGATCCAATATTTATAGTCTTGATGATCCAATATTTATAGTCTTGATGATTCAACATTTATAGTCTTGGTGATCCAACATATATAGTCTTGATGATTCAACATTTATAGTCTTGGTGATCCAACATTTATAGTCTTGATGATCCAACATTTATAGTCTTGATGATCCAATATGTATAGTCTTGATGATCCAATATTTATAGTCTTGATCATTCAACATTTATAGTCTTAATGATCCAACATTTATAGTCTTGATGATCCAACATTTATAGTCGCGATTATTCAACATTTATAGTCTTGATGGTCCAACATTTATAGTCTTGATGATCCAACATTTATAGTCTTGATGATCCAACATTTATAGTCTTGATGATACAACATTTATAGTCTTGATGATCCAACATTTATAGTCTTGATGATCCAACATTTATAGTCTTGATGATACAATATTTATAGTCTTGATGACCCAATATTTATAGTCTTGATGATCAAATATTTCTAGTCTTGGTGATCCAACATTTATAGTCTTGGTGATCCAACATTTATAGTCTTGATGATCCAACATTTATAGTCTTGGTGATCCAACATTTATCGTCTTGATGATCCAATATTTTAGTCTTAATGATCCAACATTTATAGTCTTGATGATCCAACATTTATAGTCTTGATGATACAACATTTATAGTCTTGATGATCCAATATTTATAGTATTGGAGATACAACATTTATAGTCTTGATGATCCAACATTTATAGTCTTGGTGATCCAACATTTATAGTCTTGATGATCCAACATTTATAGTTTTGGTGATCCAACATTTATAGTCTTGATGATCCAACATTTATAGTCTTGATGATCCAACATTTGTAGTCTTGATGATCCAACATTTATAGTCTTGATGATACAACATTTATAGTCTTGATGATCCAATATTTATAGTCTTGATGATACAAAATTTATAGTCTTGATGATCCAGCTTTCATGTTCTAGATGTTCCAATATTTCTAGTCTTTGTGATCCAATATTTATAGTCTTGATGATCCAATATTTATAGTCTTGATGATTCAACATTTATAGTCTTGGTGATCCAACATATATAGTCTTGATGATTCAACATTTATAGTCTTGGTGATCCAACATTTATAGTCTTGATGATCCAACATTTATAGTCTTGATGATCCAATATGTATAGTCTTGATGATCCAATATTTATAGTCTTGATCATTTAACATTTATAGTCTTAATGATCCAACATTTATAGTCTTGATGATCCAACATTTATAGTCTTGATGATTCAACATTTATAGTCTTGATGGTCCAACATTTATAGTCTTGATGATCCAACATTTATAGTCTTGATGATCCAACATTTATAGTCTTGATGATACAACATGTATCGTCTTGATGATCCAACATTTATAGTCTTGATGATCCAACATTTATAGTCTTGATGATACAATATTGATAGTCTTGATGACCCAATATTTATAGTCTTGATGATCAAATATTTCTAGTCTTGGTGATCCAACATTTATAGTCTTGGTGATCCAACATTTATAGTCTTGATGATCCAACATTTATAGTCTTGGTGATCCAACATTTATATTCTTGATGATCCAACATTTATAGTCTTGATGATCCAACATTTATAGTCTTGATGATCCAACATTTATAGTCTTGATCATTCAACATTTATAGTCTTGATGATCCAACATTTATAGTTTTGATGATCCAACATTTATAGTCTGGATGATTCAACATTTATAGTCTTGATGATCCAACATTTATAGTCCTGATGATCCAGTATTTATAGTCTTGATGATCCAAAAATTATAGTCTTGATGATCCAACATTTATAGTCTTGATGATCCAACATTTATAGTCTTGATGATCCAACATTTATAGTCTTGATGATCCAACATTTATAGTCTTGATGATCCAACATTTATAGTCTTGATGATCCAGCTTTTATGTTCTTGATGTTCCAATATTTCTAGTCTTTGTGATCCAATATTTATAGTCTTGATGATCCAATATTTATAGTCTTGATGATTAAACATTTATAGTTTTGGTGATCCAACATATATAGTCTTGATGATTCAACATTTATAGTCTTGGTGATCCAACATTTATAGTCTTGATGATCCAACATTTATAGTCTTGATGATCCAATATGTATAGTCTTGATGATCCAATATTTATAGTCTTGATCATTCAACATTTATAGTCTTAATGATCCAACATTTATAGTCTTGATGATCCAACATTTATAGTCGTGATTATTCAACATTTATAGTCTTGATGGTCCAACATTTATAGTCTTGATGATCCAACATTTATAGTCTTGATGATCCAACATTTATAGTCTTGATGATACAACATTTATAGTCTTGATGATCCAACATTTATAGTCTTGATGATCCAACATTTATAGTCTTGATGATACAATATTTATAGTCTTGATGACCCAATATTTATAGTCTTGATGATCAAATATTTCTAGTCTTGGTGATCCAACATTTATAGTCTTGGTGATCCAACATTTATAGTCTTGATGATCCAACATTTATAGTCTTGGTGATCCAACATTTATAGTCTTGATGATCCAATATTTTAGTCTTAATGATCCAACATTTATAGTCTTGATGATCCAACATTTATAGTCTTGATGATACAACATTTATAGTCTTGATGATCCAATATTTATAGTATTGGAGATACAACATTTATAGTCTTGATGATCCATTATTTATAGTCTTGGTGATCCAACATTTATAGTCTTGATGATCCAACATTTATAGTTTTGGTGATCCAACATTTATAGTCTTGATGATCCAACATTTATAGTCTTGATGATCCAACATTTGTAGTCTTGATGATCCAACATTTATAGTCTTGATGATACAACATTTATAGTCTTGATGATCCAATATTTATAGTCTTGATGATACAAAATTTATAGTCTTGATGATCAAACATTTATGATCTTGATGATCCAACATTTATAGTCTTGATGATACAATATTTATATTCTTGATGATCCAATATTTATAGTCTTGATGATCAAATATTTCTGGTCTTGGTGATCCAACATTTATAGTCTTGGTGATCCAACATTTATAGTCTTGATGATCCAACATTTATAGTCTTGGTGATCCAACATTTATAGTCTTGATGATCCAACATTTCTAGTCTTGATGATCCAACATTTATAGTCTTGATGATCCAACATTTATAGTCTTGATCATTCAACATTTATAGTCTTGATGATCCAACATTTATAGTCTTGATGATCCAACATTTATAGTCTTGATGATTCAACATTTATAGTCTTGATGGTCCAACATTTATAGTCCTGATGATCCAACATTTATAGTCTTGATGATCCAACATTTTTAGTCTTGATTATCCAATATATATAGTCTTGATGATCCAAAAATTATAGTCTTGATGATCCAACATTTATAGTCTTGATGATCCAACATTTATAGTCTTGATGATCCAACATTTATAGTCTTGATGATCCAACATTTATAGTCTTGATGATCCAACATTTATAGTCTTGATGATCCAACATTTATAGTCTTGATAATACAATATTTATAGTCTTTTTGATCCAACATTTATAGTCTTGATGATCCAACATTTATAGTCTTGATGATCCAACATTTTTTGTCATGATGATCCAACATTTATAGTCTTGATGATCCAACATTTATAGTCTTGATGATGCAACAATTATAGCCTTGTTGATACAAAATTTATAGTCTTGATTATCCAACATTTATAGTCTTGGTGATCCAACATTTATAGTCTTGATGATCCAACATTTATAGTCTTGATGATCCGATATTTATAGTCTTGATGATCCAACATTTATAGTCTTGATGATACAATATGTATAGTCTTCATGATACAATATTTATAGTCTTGATGATCCAGCTTTCATGTTCTAGATGTTCCAATATTTCTAGTCTTTGTGATCCAATATTTATAGTCTTGATGATCCAATATTTATAGTCTTGATGATTCAACATTTATAGTCTTGGTGATCCAACATATATAGTCTTGATGATTCAACATTTATAGTCTTGGTGATCCAACATTTATAGTCTTGATGATCCAACATTTATAGTCTTGATGATCCAATATGTATAGTCTTGATGATCCAATATTTATAGTCTTGATCATTTAACATTTATAGTCTTAATGATCCAACATTTATAGTCTTGATGATCCAACATTTATAGTCTTGATGATTCAACATTTATAGTCTTGATGGTCCAACATTTATAGTCTTGATGATCCAACATTTATAGTCTTGATGATCCAACATTTATAGTCTTGATGATACAACATGTATAGTCTTGATGATCCAACATTTATAGTCTTGATGATCCAACATTTATAGTCTTGATGATACAATATTGATAGTCTTGATGACCCAATATTTATAGTCTTGATGATCAAATATTTCTAGTCTTGGTGATCCAACATTTATAGTCTTGGTGATCCAACATTTATAGTCTTGATGATCCAACATTTATAGTCTTGGTGATCCAACATTTATAGTCTTGATGATCCAACATTTATAGTCTTGATGATCCAACATTTATAGTCTTGATGATCCAACATTTATAGTCTTGATCATTCAACATTTATAGTCTTGATGATCCAACATTTATAGTTTTGATGATCCAACATTTATAGTCTGGATGATTCAATATTTATAGTCTTGATGATCCAACATTTATAGTCCTGATGATCCAGTATTTATAGTCTTGATGATCCAAAAATTATAGTCTTGATGATCCAACATTTATAGTCTTGATGATCCAACATTTATAGTCTTGATGATCCAACATTTATAGTCTTGATGATCCAACATTTATAGTCTTGATGATCCAACATTTATAGTCTTGATGATCCAACATTTATAGTCTTGATAATACAATATTTATAGTCTTTTTGATCCAACATTTATAGTCTTGATGATCTAACATTTATAGTCTTTATGATCCAACATTTATAGTCTTGATGATCCAACATTTATAGTCTTGATGATACAATATTTATAGTCTTCATGATAAAATATTTATAGTCTTGATGATCCAGCTTTTATGTTCTTGATGTTCCAATATTTCTAGTCTTTGTGATCCAATATTTATAGTCTTGATGATCCAATATTTATAGTCTTGATGATTCAACATTTATAGTCTTGGTGATCCAACATATATAGTCTTGATGATTCAACATTTATAGTCTTTATGATCCGAAATTTATAGTCTTGGTGATACAACATTTATAGTCTTGATGATCCAACATTTATAGTTTTGATGATCCAACATTTATAGTCTGGATGATTCAACATTTATAGTCTTGATGATCCAACATTTATAGTCCTGATGATCCAGTATTTATAGTCTTGATGATCCAAAAATTATAGTCTTGATGATCCAACATTTATAGTCTTGATGATCCAACATTTATAGTCTTGATGATCCAACATTTATAGTCTTGATGATCCAACATTTATAGTCTTGATGATCCAACATTTATAGTCTTGATGATCCAACATTTATAGTCTTGATAATACAATATTTATAGTCTTTTTGATCCAACATTTATAGTCTTGATGATCCAACATTTATAGTCTTTATGATCCAACATTTATAGTCTTGGTGATACAACATTTATAGTCTTTATGATCCAACATTTATAGTCTTGGTGATACAACATTTATAGTCTTGGTGATACAACATTTATATTCTTTATGATCCAACATTTATAGTCTTGGTGATACAACATTTGTAGTCTTTACGATCCAACATTTATAGTCTTAGTGATACAACATTTATAGTCTTGATGATACAATATTTATAGTCTTGATGATACAATATTCATAGTCTTGATGATCCAACATTTATATTCTTGATGGTCCAATATTTCTAGTCTTGGTGATCTAATATTTATAGTCTTGATGATCCAATATTTATAGTCTTGATGATCCAACATTTATAGTCTTGGTGATCCAACATTTATAGTCTTGGTGATCCAACATTTATAGTCTTGATGATCCAATATTTATAGTCTTGATGGTCCAACATTTATAAAGACTATAAATGTTGTATCACCAAGACTATAAATGTTGTATCACCAGGCCGTGAAGTCGTAGCAGTAACGAGAGAAACACGAGAAGCTCTAAGAAAATCTGCCGAGACATGATGTCAAGATTCTCACATCATAGATCCTGTTGTGGGTTTCTCATTTTATGGGTCCTGTCGAGGTTCTCAAACGGGAGGTCCTGTTAAGATAGCTACCCCATGATCAGCTTTTTGATGTGCATATAAAATAAACGCTTTCACAGATCAGGGCAATGCACACCAATAATTCTGCATGAGAAGAAATGATTAATCTCTAAGTGTTTTGTTAAATGTTAAATTAAAGCTATATCATTTAGATTGAAATGGCCCTCCTCAGTATTTAGCTATGAGTGATCATAAAGGACCCCGCTCATTAGTTAGGTTCCCAGTAGTCAATAGCGTTTTGTTATAGTTAGCTGACAGTGAACAAGACTAACTATGAGTTCAGATTAAAAAGTAAATAAAATTCGAACATGCGTGGGCGTTAAGCAACGTCTGCAATCTCCAGCGAGATTTACGATTAAGAAGAATGTGATACGCCTCTCAACAAAGATAACTTGTTCACGTAACTGCTGGTTGTGTATTGCGGATATTCCTTCAAACATATCCCTGATAAAAGATGGGTAATGTGTCAACGAAGAAAAACCAGTTACGTCGACTCTTTAAAACAGATGCGCCACGTTAAAATAAATGTCCCACGGTACATCAGATGCACCACGTTAATACAGATGCACCACGTTAAAACATATGCGCCACGTTAAAACAGATGCGCCACGTTAAAACAGATGCGCCACGTTAAAACAGATGCGCCACGTTAAAACAGATGTGCCACGTTAAAAGAAAAAGCTGAAAGAAACGTACACAGTAAGGTGATGGCTGATTTTTCAAAAAAACTTTGAAAATTTATAATGAAAATATATTTGATATTTGAAAATTAACTGGGTTAATATCAATATACATAATTCCCTTTGTCTGTATGTATGTATGGATGTAATGTATTATATGACGTCATTGTTTGATCTTATATTTAATACAAGGTGTGCATCAAAAGGTGTGCAAATTAAAGATGCGCTGTAAAAAAAAATATGACGTCATTGTTTTAGCTCATATTTTAAATTTGGAAAAGGGAACAATGTAAAAAGAGGATTTCATGATGGTTAATATATTATATATTTACGCTCAGTTATCGCTGATTCCTAAGGCTAAGGGACATCACTCTGATTTTTAAAAATTTTGTGTGGTAAGCAGTGCTGATTGACTCAAATAGTTATTTTTTGGTGCAGTAATTTGGTGCGCTGCTTTCTAAAATTAGTTAAAAAATCGAGTGGTGATTAGCAATATAAAAAAATGCAACCTCTATTTTAAATTACTTTGTGTACATTTAAGGTAGTTTAATAATACGTATATATCATACAAGGACAAGTTAGGGGGCTTTTGAAAAAAGTGGGCGCCGTAGGCGCCCTAAATAAAAGTGGGCGCCGCAGCACAACCTATATTATATACATACTTTGATTAAATTTCAGCAATATTTCGTATTTATCATGCAATGATAAGTTACTTGGGCTTTTGACATTTAATTTATTTTTTTTTAAAAATAAAATACTTTGTGTACATTTAAGACATTTTAATATTACGTATTTATCATACAAAGACAAGTTAGGGGGCTTTTGAAAAAGGTGGGCGCCGCAGGCGCCACGGCGCCATAGCACAAACTAGTCATATATATTTACGCTCAATTATGGCTGACTGTGGCCTAACGCTAAATCATTATCCTTTTGGTTTCCAGATTAACATTAACCAAACAACGCACGGACCTATTACGTCAGCATTTGTGTTGTAAACAGTGCTGACTGACTCAAAGAGTTATTTTTTTGGTGCAGTAATTTGGTGCGGTGCTTTCTAAAATTACTTTAAAAATCGTGTGGTGATTAGCACTGTAAAAAATATTATATACATACTTTGTGTACATTTCAGGAATAATTTGTATTTATCATACAAGGATAAGTACTTGGGCTTTTGCAAAAAAAAACCCTATTATAAAATACTTTGTGTACATTTAAGAAAGTTTAATATTACGTATTTATCATACAAGGACAAGTTAGTTGGGCTTTTGAAAAAGGTGGGCGCCGTAGGCGCCTTAAAAAAATTGCATTTTTTTCAAAATAAATAGATTTCAGCTGAAAAATTCCGTCATTTGTGA
>CALYLW010003243.1:0-12300 GCA_944989445.1 Ampullaceana balthica | reverse complement strand
GTATTCAAGCAGAAGAGAGCTCGATTCTTGGCCTCAGGTACCTTGCCCAATCTTGGATTTTCTTTTTCACAAAAGCCTGCACTAGAGGCATCCTTCAAGGTTGCATATCTTATTGCAAAGAACAAGAAGCCCCACACCATTGGTGAAACTTTGGTGAAGCCTTGTGCCCTGGAGATGGTGGAACTGATGTGTGGTCACCAGCAAAGGAAGCAGGTTGAGAAAGTCCCTTTGTCCAATGGCACTATTCATTCCAGGATTAGTGACATGGCTGCAGACATTCTGGATCAAATCTTGTGCGAGATGAGAAGCAGTCCTTTTCCATTTAGCATGCAGCTGGATGAATCCACTGATGTAGCACAATGCAGTCAGCTTCTTGTATTTGTGAGATATGTTCATAGTGGATTGCTGAAGGAGGAGTTTCTCTTTTGTAAACCACTCCTAGCTACTACCAAAGCTGCTGATGTGCTGCAGCTAGTCAGGGCATTCTTCACTGAAAACCAATTTGACTGGACTTCAAGAATTTCTTCAATTTGCACAGATGGTGCTCCCTCCATGCTCGGTAATAAATCAGGATTTTCAGCACTGGTAAAGAAAGAAGTTCCAGATATTGTCACAACACACTGTATCCTTCATCGTCAGGCCCTGGCTTGCAAAACTCTACCTCCAACCTTGAAGTCAGTTCTTTCTACTGCAGTCCAAGTTGTACATTTTATCCGCTCACATGCCTTGAACCACCGCCTCTTCAAGTTGTTCTGTCAGGAGGTGGGCTCTGAGCATGAAGTTCTGCTCTACCACACTGAGGTTCGCTGGTTGTCCAGGGGACGGATACTTTCTCGGTTAGTAGAACTGAGAGTGGAGCTTGCCATTTTCTTGCGAGAAAAAGAGAGTGACCTTGCTGACAAGTTTGACTGTCCAAATTTCATTCATTACTTGGCATATCTGGCTGACATCTTCTCCATCTTGAATGAGTTGAACACATCTCTCCAAGGATCTGCTGTGACTGTAATGGATGCTACTGAGAGATTGCAAGCCTTCCTTAACAAACTGCCACTATTCCAACGACGACTGGAAAAGTCCAACTTGGCCAATTTTCCACTCTTGGATGAAGTTGTAATATCTGGTGCAGAAGGAAGCACTGAGGGATCACTGCCCGACAACATCAAAGGGGAAATTTCAGAGCACCTTTCAACATTGCAAAGGTCATTTGATGGGTATTTCTGTCAAGAAATTGCTAGGAAAGACCTTTGGATTCGCAATCCTTTTCTCTGTGACTTGAACAACATTGATGACAGTGACCTTGCTAAAGATGACCTGATTGATTTGAGAACCAGAGAAGTACTGAGGAGTGCCTTCAGTTGCAATACCTTGATTGAATTTTGGTGCGCCCAGCTAGATTCCTACCCACAACTAGCCAAGAGGGCAGTACTGACTCTCCTTCCATTTGCCACAACCTATCTCTGTGAAGCAGGATTCTCCACACTTTTGACGATTAAAACCAAGGCAAGGAATAAGTTGAATGCAGAGGATGACATGAGAGTTGCTTTGTCCAAAACAGTCCCCATATTTAAATCGCGGATTGATCATAAGAAGCAACAGATCTCTCACTAAATTCCTTGTTGCCTATTGTTAAAACTGTTGTGTTCGTAAAATAAACATAGTTTATTATGCATTTTCTTCAAGTTTCATGAGGGGGTGCATGAACTTTTTTGGGCAGCTGAAGGGGTGCATGGACCCCAAAAGGTTAGGAACCACTGTTCTAGCCTAGCACGTTCAAACAAGAGAGTTTATCCTATTAATACACACGTGGTTAGAGTACGAATAACTTTTGTCGGTGTAACAAAAAGGAGTTACAACGTATACAATAAATGCCTTAAGGATGCGTTTGGGTCTCATGTACCAACAGTCAGGTAAGTCAACTGACTTGTCAGAAGATTGAGGCTTATGACTTTTAATTTTTTTCTTTAGATGAGGCAATCATGAACAAAAAAGTCTTTCAAATAAGAAAGAAATTCAGACTACTTATTTTATTTTAATTGTTCGTCTTTTTTGTTTTTTGTTTTGCACCTGTCCAAGGTTTCACTTTACGTATTTCAATTGTTTAAAAATATTATATGTAATACAAGAATAGCGTCAAAATATTCCTTCATCCTAACAGAGAACAGAGAAAACATCAACTTACTCTCGAACCGTGTTTTATTGTACACCAAGGTGACGGCCGACAACTGAGGTGGCCGAGACAGGAAGTTCGGTGTTAGAGTGGAGACCATGCACATGGCCAGGATCGATCTGAGTTGCCATGTTGCGTGATGCTTGTCAGAACCAATCACAAATCAGCCGCACCACAGTAGACACCAATGATCAGACGGGGCTTTCTGTTGTTTTTTTTTCCCTCAAATCGTTGAGACTGTGTCGCGTACCGTTCCCTTGTTTTATCCATAGATTCACGTCTACCACACAAAAATAGTGGTCACTTAATTTTATTTGTAGAAAACCATCTAGAAAATAAAGGGGACGTAAATCTATCAAAACCAGGATAGGGAGCTTCAGATGCCTAAATACAGTTTACAATTGTTTCCCACCCCCCTCCACGGAACAAAATAAATCACTCATTTCCATAATAAGTTTCCATATAGTTTAATAAAAGGTGCCCCCATCCCCTTTTAATTCTCAGTGTCAGCAAAATTCAATAGTGAAATGGCAACCGTCATTGTTCCAGATATAAGTGTTAACCTGGAACCCTACAAATAACAAGTGTCGCTAAAATTGTTCTAAAATGACTGGGGCCCACAAAGCACGAGCCCCTTTTGCCCATTAGTGCGGCACTACTAGGACCTTTCAGTCATGACGGATGAACTGGCGTTCTAAACAATCTTCTATCAATATCAAATGTTGAACTAATAACTGTCATGTTCTTAACGATAGAGAATCAAGAGCTTACTGGTACTCTATCACGTGCTGGTTTTATAAGAATGTGCTGAATTAAAGTATCATGTGGTGAATACTTATCAATTTCATGAATTATGAAGTATCATGTGGTGAATACTTATCAATTTCCTGAATTATGAAGTATCATGTGGTGAATACTTATCAATTTCCTGAATTATGAAGTATCATGTGGTGAATACTTATCAATTTCCTGAATTATGAAGTATCATGTGGTGAATACTTATCAATTTCCTGAATTATGAAGTATCATGTGGTGAATACTTATCAATTTCCTGAATTATGAAGTATCATGTGGTGAATACTTATCAATTTCCTGAAATATGAAGTATCATGTGGTGAATACTTATCAATTTCCTGAATTATGAAGTATCATGTGGTGAATACTTATCAATTTCATGCTAAATGATTTGCCAATTTAAGCGCTGGTTTATGATATAAATTTTTATACAAAAGAAGGTATGTGTGAGCCTGACAGGACGCCACAAAACAACGGACGTATAGGCACAAAGCCTTCGAGCGAACATACATGCACTTACAAAAATAATTACAAAATAATTTTTTTAAATAAAGAAGTTGGAAAGTAAAACAAAATTAGCTGGAGTTGTCTGTTCAAGAAGAGCATCAACCAGAAAGAGCACTCATATAATTTATTATATATCAAGTCCTTGATAATGTATTTAACCAACACGTATATTTAAAGATTTGAATGACTAACAATAATCTAGCCATGAAGTTGTGTAATGCTGGATGCAGTAGCGAGGTTTTTAATTGAAATAACAAGGTATTCTATTTATATGATACACACTTTATGCATCCAAATTGACTGCACATTTTATGTAAAACAATTCTTTTGCATTAAAATATTGTAGAGAGAGACATGTTTTAACTTACAAGTCATAAGACATCAAGATGTTTGTTTGGACCTATAAGTCATCAAGATAATTGTTTGGACCCATAAATCATCAGGATGTTTGTTTGGACCCATAAGTCATTCAGATGTTTGCTTGGACATATGAGTTATCAAGATGTTTCATTACACCTGTAAGTTATCAAAATGTTTGTATTGACCTATTAACTAGTACAATATATTATTAGTTTAGTTCCTATGTTGTCCTATAGAGTTTGTCATTTCTGAGGCACAAAAAGGTCATATCTCATGACGAGATGTTACTGCAGGTATTTTTGGACAAGGTTTTTCGTAAAACAATTTTTTTTCAGCACTAATTTCGAAGTAACGGTTAGTTTGCCAAATTTTTAGCATAATAATAAACTTGAAATATAGTTTTATTCTTGGTAAAGTCCACTAGGCTGACTCAATGCAGAATTTGCAAATATCTGTTGAGATAAGTCATGGGATAATACCCGGATATTTGCTTGATATCCTAATGGAACAAATCCAACTAAATACCCCGTATATAAATAAATCTATTTATAGATTTCTGCCACGATGGGACAAGTCCTTTTTTTATTGTCCTTCCTGCAGTCGTCGTTCTACGCACACTTTACATGGGAGGTCACCGTGTCCTGGCACTGGGGAAATAATTGGCAAAAAATATTTTAATAAACGGGAATTATGGGGAGCATGACAAGTCTAATGCTCGGATTTGGTACTGATCTCTTCCTAACTGAGGTGATCCCCCCACCTCTACCCCCACCCACACCCCCCACACACCTTTTTTTTTGTTAGTTATTTTTTATTTTTAAAGTATAAACACTTATACCGAATATAGCTACTGGGTGGACAGAATTTATCTGCTTTTTGTGGATCTCCCTGGCATATAATCCGCCGAAAGTAATGAAAACGACGCCGCGCCCAACAATTAGACAATGAAATGTTAAGACAGAGGTACATAGCAGTTTCTATAACCCGACAGGGGGAAATGACTCAAAGAGGACGACTAAAACCTCCCCATTGTCAGCCCGGCCGGCCCCCATATCAAATGTGTGTGCCCAAAAGATTTGGGTCCCCCTAATAGCCCTCGGGTCCCTTGTTTCATCCCCAATGCACCGCCGGGGTGTAGGGTGGCCGGAACCCCGTACGGGTTGGTTGGTGACAGTTGGCGTTTCGGACGGGGGAGATTAAACAAACTCTCCCCCCCCACACCACCAGCAATATAAAAATAAAATCGTTAAGCTTATACGAAAAAATAGGTTGGTTGTTGGTGGGGTGAGGGGGGGAGGGCTTAACCACACGTGACATATATGTTTGCAAACAAAACCCATCGCCAACAGCATGTCTGTCTGTCCGTCTGATTATTTTACTTAGGCAACCCTCGTGTGTATATATATATATATATATATATATATATATATATATATATATATATATATATATATATATATATATATATATATATATATATATATATATATATGATATATATATCATACTCTGTATGATACTCCTTCAAGTGTCTGTCTACTCCATATCAATAGGCTGCTTTCTTTGATGAAGCGTCCACCGAAATTTCGATGGATTGTTTCACCTTAAGTCCTGTGCATTAGACACAATGCCGCACAAGAAGGTAGAGGATTGTTCCCTTGTGCTCCGTACTCCTACCATGCCACACATCCTTCAATCCCTTGGTTTGACTGGATGTTCTTTAAAATGATTGTTTACATTCATACAAACGTATTATTATAGTAAAAAATACCAATGAAAAATTTCATTAGGTCCAATACCAGATGCAATAGGATTTAATATATACTGGATATAAGACCCATGCAGTAGGGTATAAGTATAAGATGTCATACCGACAATATTCTAAAAATCACGCTTCCAAGATAATAGATTTCACAACGGTCAGTGTAAATAAAAATCACAGTATATCCTATATACCGGGGGTTGGGAAACCATGGCTCGCGAGCCAGATGTGGCTCTATTGATGGTTGCATATGGCTCGCAGACAAATGTTCGATCTTTAAAAAAAAATATTCAGACTACTTTGATCTACATATTAATTGCATATAAAAAAATTATCCCCGTCTGCATGAAGCTGAACCTCACCATGTATCAACCAGACAAAGCCACGCAGCACCGTAAGTCGCATTAATGGTAAGAAATACTCATTATTGATTAGCTACAGCATAACAATGCTATTAAAAAGAATTGAGAGACATAATTATTGTACTTTAGTGTTAAAATTAGGTAGGATGCCGTCTATAAATGACGTCACGCACCTAAAAATAAAAAGGGGGGGGGGTCCCACACATTTTTGACGTTATTTGACGAGGGGGAGGGGGGTGTTTAAGAAATGTGAAGTCACATCAAAGCGCGCAACTTTAAATAAAGTTGCAATTAAATATTTGATATCTTACAATTTATTTCATGAGGTTTTAAATAGCTTTTAAACGCTTGTTACGATATTAAAGTGCAGCCTTACAATAATTACATACTTTAAATGAAAAAAAAAGAAATTTAAAAAATGCTTATATTGAAAGAAAAAATACAGCTTCTATTGGGGGGGGGGAGTTCTGTAACCTCATATTGGAGAGGGGTCTACGTTTTTTGCAACGAAGTGTGACAAGGTGGGAGGAGGGCGAAGAATCGGTGAAAATCGCGTGACGTCCTTTATGGGTGGCCCCTTACACATAATGCCACCCTTTACTTGAATTTTTGGTTTTAAATATTATGTATGGCTCTCACAGAATTACTTTTCAAAATAGTTGGTGTTTATGGCTATCTCAGACAAAAAGTTTCCCGACCCCTGCTATATACTATATATGCCATTCAATATATATCAAATTTTCATACCATTCCGTATGCTTGGTATCATACCGTCCAAAATTCAAAATATCATACCGTCCAATATGCTATAAGATCTCATACGTCCAATATCATAGATATCATACCGTCTAATATTCAAGATATCATAGAACCATAGAATAGAGAGGGGGTAGACAGAAATCTTCAACCCATTGAGGACGGTCCGTGTGCGTTCCGTCCCTTGCCCAGAGGGTCTTCCTGTCTTCGGCGTTCCTAGACGGGCACTGTTGGGTATGGGCCTGCTCCCATACCCAGCACCGGGCCTCTCAATGAGGCCATGCCCATCCCTCCAGTTGTCCGGAGGGTTCCAGTGCATATGTTTTGGCGATTTCACCGGGGTTAGTCAGTTTCAAGTCGCAGCCACTTCCGCAACCCTACTTATCTCCCGGGCCCCGTAAAGGCCAACCCCTTCCGTCGTAGTCTTCACCGACTCACGGTTTTCGCTCGAGACTGTAGGTCGATCCTCTCTGGAGACGAAAACGGTCAGTGTCATTTTTGAAACAGTAGGTGAAATCCTAGCACGAGGCGGAAAAGTAGTCCTTCAGTACATCACTGGGCAGATTGGCGAGCCTCATTCAGAAAAGGTCGATAAGTTGGCGACAGAAGGTTCAGCTCAGCCCTAACCCAATCGCCCGATGAACCAGCTGGGGGTCAGATCGTGGCTTAAGGGCCATTTCCGAGAGAAATGGCTTCAGGGCTGGGCGTATGGAAGCACGGCCAGAAAAGTATTCTAGTACATGCCGCGACCGAGCAAAAGCGACTCCTGGTGGAAAATTGGACGTAGCAATCAGACGTTCATAACTAGAATGAGAACTGAACATTGTCCCATACGAAGCATCTTGTACAAGTTTAACACTAGAAGGGAACTGGCCTGTCGGCTGTGTGGCCACCCGGAGGAGACGGTGGCCCACGTACTCGAAGAGTGCCCCGAGCTGTGCGGGGATTTGGAAGAAGAAGTAACGGTACCTGCAGAGGATTACCTCTACGGCGATCCCCGCTTGATGAGGCTCGCTTGCGATAAAATGAACCGGGTCCTAAGAGCCTAACGGCTCGACCCAAAAGAGAATGAACATTCACATTCAAGATATCATACCGTCCAATATCCTAGATATCATACCGTCCAATATCCTAGGTATCATACCGTCCAATATCCTAGATATCATACCGTCCAATATCCTAGATATCATACCGTCCAATATCCTAGATATCATACCGTCAAATATCCTAGATATCATACTGTCCAATATCCTAGATATCATACCGTCCAATATCCTAGATATCATACCGTCCAATATCCTAGATATCATACAGTCAAATATCCTAGATATCATACCGTCCAATATCCTAGATATCATACCGTCCAATATCCTAGATATCATACCGTCCAATATCCTAGATATCATACCGTCCAATATCCTAGGCATCATACCGTCCAATATCCTAGATATCATACCGTCCAATATCCTAGATATCATACCGTCCAATATCCTAGATATCATACCGTCCAATATCCTAGATATCATACCGTCAAATATCCTAGATATCATACCGTCCAATATCCTAGGTATCATACCGTCCAATATCCTAGATATCATACCGTCCAATATCCTAGATATCATACCGTCCAATATCCTAGATATCATACCGTCCAATATCCTAGATATCATACCGTCCAATATCCTAGATATCATACCGTCAAATATCCTAGATATCATACCGTCCAATATCCTAGATATCATACCGTCAAATATCCTAGATATCATACCGTCCAATATCCTAGATATCATACCGTCCAATATCCTAGGTATCATACCGTCCAATATCCTAGATATCATACCGTCCAATATCCTAGATATCATACCGTCCAATATCCTAGATATCATACCGTCCAATATCCTAGATATCATACCGTCCAATATCCTAGATATCATACCGTCCAATATCCTAGATATCATACCGTCAAATATCCTAGATATCATACCGTCAAATATCCTAGATATCATACCGTCCAATATCCTAGATATCATACCGTCAAATATCCTAGATATCATACCGTCCAATATCCTAGATATCATACCGTTCAATATCCTAGGTATCATACCGTCCAATATCCTAGATATCATACCGTCCAATATCCTAGATATCATACCGTCCAATATCCTAGATATCATACCGTCCAATATCCTAGATATCATACCGTCTAATATCCTAGATATCATACCGTCCAATATCCTAGGTATCATACCGTCCAATATCCTAGATATCATACCGTCCAATATCCTAGATATCATACCGTCCAATATCCTAGATATCATACCGTCCAATATCCTAGATATCATACCGTCCAATATCCTAGATATCATACCGTCCAATATCCTAGATGTCATACCGTCTAATATCCTAGATATCATACTGTCTAATATCCTAGATATCATACCGACTAATATCCTAGATATCATACCGTCCAATATCCTAGATGTTGTTGTTGTTCGTCCGTCGATTCGACGAAGACCACTCTAGTCATCCGAGGGTTGCTGGGACTGGCTTTGTTTGTGTGTGCGCAGATGGCTGATGAGGCCGATCCTAGCACGGAAGGTTCGGGAACAGAAGGGACAAGGGACGAGTGGGACATCTCCAGGAGGGTTCACAGCACGGGCCTTTCGGGCTTGCCCATTCTTTTCTGCGGAGGTGATCCTGTTTGCCTCACATGACTTGGCACCTTCGTGGATGGAAGAACGCCAGGTGGAACGGTCCTTTGCAGCAAGTTCCCACGTGTCTGGGTTGATGGCAAACGCTTTCAGTGAGACTTTCAGTGTGTCTTTGTAGCGTTTCTTTTGCCCACCGTGGGACCGCTGGCCATGCTGGAGCTCGCCATAGAAGAGTCTCTTTGGCAGTCTCTCGTCTGGCATTCGGACCACGTGCCCTGCCCAACGAAGCTGGGACTGCATCAGGAGTGTGAATATGCTGGGGAGACCTGCCTTGGTCAGTACCACTGTGTCTGGTATTTTATCCTGCCACTTTATGCCGAGGATCTTCCTGAGGCTTGTTGAATGAAATTGGTTGAGCTTCCTAGCATGGCGCTGATACACAGTCCATGTTTCACACGCATATAGCAGTTTTGGGAGCACCACCGCCCTGTACACTTTCAGCTTGGTCTGGATGGTAATGCCTCTTCTGTTCCAGACATTTGGGTACAACCTGCCAAAAGTGGAGCTGGCTCTGGCAATTCTGACGCTCACTTCGTCATCGATGGTGGCATTTTGCGACAGTGTGCTGCCTAGGTATGAGAACCGTTGCACTGTGTTGAGTCTCTGGCCGTTGACAGTGATGCTGGGCTCAACGTAGGGCCTTCCAGGCGCAGGCTGATGGAGGACTTCAGTCTTCTTGGTGTTGATCGTCAGACCAAAGTTTGTGCAGGCGCTGGAGAACAGGTTAACGCTGCATTGCATGTCGGCTTCTGAGGCAGCATTGAGGGCACAGTCATCAGCAAACAGGAGGTTTCTGATGATGTCTGTCATAACCTTGGTTTTTGCATGGAGCCTCCGAAGGTTGAACAGTTTGCCATCTGTGCGGTACCTCAGGTTAACACCAACACCCTCGTCTCTGAAGGCCTCTGTCAGCATGGCGGAAAACATGAGGCTAAATAGTGTTGGTGCCAGGACGCAGCCCTGCTTGACCCCGTTTGTGACTGTGAAAGGATCAGAAAACTCTCCGCTGTCCTGGACTCTGGCGTGCATGCCCTCGTGGAATTTTCTCACCAAGACGATGAATTTCCTTGGGCAACCGTACTTGGCCTTTATCTTCCACAGACCCTCTCTGCCAACGGTGTCAAAAGCCTTGGTCAGGTCGACACAGGTGGAGAACAGGTTTACGTTCTGCTCCTGACATTTCTATTGCAGCTGCCTGGCAGCGAACACCATGTCGATGGTCCCTCGCTCTTTTCGGAAGCCACACTGACTTTCAGGCAGGAGTCCTTGGTCAAGGTGGATCGTGAGGCGGTTGAGCAGGATTCTGGCAAGGATCTTTCCTGCGATAGATATCAGGGATATGCCTCTGTGGTTGTCACAAGCCTGTCTACTTCCTTTTTGCTTATAAAGATGTATGATGGAGGCATCTTTGAAGTCCTGCGGGATCGTCTCTTGCTGCCACACCAAGAGAAATAGATGGTGGAGCCTTTCAGTCAGGGCTGTTCCTCCCTCCTTGTAGACCTCAGCTGGTATGGCGTCAGAACCAGGTGCTTTGCCACTGGAGAGAAGATAAATTGCTTTCTGGGTCTCGAGCAAGGTTGGGGAAGACGTTTGATGGCTTCTTCGTTGATTGTCGAAGGGCGATTTAGGATGCTTTCGAAATGTTCGGCCCACCTCTTCAAGATTTTCTCTTTGTCTGTGATGAGAGTGTTACCGTCTGCGCTGAGGAGGGGGTTTGAACCTGAGGGCGTGGGGCCATACACTTCTTTCAAAGCGTTGTAGAATTTTTTATAGTCACGCTTGTCTGCATAGCCTTGGATCTCGTCGGCTTTGTTGCTGAGCCAATCGTCCTGCATCTGATGGAGCTTTTGCTGTACAGTCCTGCGTATGTTGTTGAGTGCATCTCTCCTTGCCGTGGACATGGGTTTATTGAGGTAAGCTTGGTGTAGGAGGTGTTTCTCATTCAATAACTGCTTGATGTCTTCGCAGTTCTCATCGAACCAGTCCTTATGTTTCCTGGTCTGGTGCCCCAGAGTCTCTGAAGCTGTGGTGTAAATCAGCTCTCTGAGTGACGCCCAGTCTGCCTCCACGTTCTGGTTGCCTGGAGAGGTAGATTTCAAGCGCTCTTCCAGATCATCCACCAAGGACTGCTTGCAGCTGGTGGTCATTAGTTTGGCAACATTTAGCCGTTTGGGGGCTTTCTTCCCTTGCGGGCGCCGTTTCGGCTGAATGCGGATGTTGAGCTTGGTGATGATGAGGCGGTGGTCTGTCCAGCATTCAGCCCCGCACATGGACTTGGTCACTCGTACATCCTGCCTGTCCCTCTTCCTCACGATGGCGTAGTCAATAAGATGCCAGTGCTTCGAGCGGGGGTGCATCCATGACGTCCGGTTACGGGTTGGGAGGCGGAAGATCGTGTTGGTGATCAGCAGTTCATGTTCAGCGCAGGTCTGGAGTAAAAGAAGACCGTTGCTGTTGCAGTGACCCACTCCATGATGACCAAGGACTCCTTCCCAGGCAACGTTGTCTTTGCCAACTCTTGCGTTGAAGTCGCCTAGCAAGATGAGTTTGTCCGCCTTTGGAACGACGGCAATGACAGTGTGAAGTTCTTCATAAAACTTTGCCTTCACTTCATCTGTATTGGTCATGGTTGGAGCGTAGGCACTGATAATGGTGAGGTGTTTCTTTCCAGCCAGTGGGAGTTTCATGGTCATGAGCCTGTCGTTCACTCCCTTGGGAAGTCCAGCCAGCTTTCCGACAAGAGTTGTCTTAACTGCATAACCAACGCCTGCTTCACGCCTCTCCTCGCTTGGTCTGCCACCTAGATAGCATACCGTCTAATATCCTAGATATCATACCGTCCAATATCCTAGATATCATACCGTCTAATATCCTAGATAT
>CALYLW010003242.1:0-12383 GCA_944989445.1 Ampullaceana balthica | reverse complement strand
TTTTTTCATAAACATAATCAGGCCTGCCAACCTGCCAAGAAAAAAAATCTGTAGAGGGGTCCACGCGCGGCGTTGCAGCACCCCACGGCGCTGGTTTAAGAACTACATACTAAATAAATATAAAGTAATTAGTTAAATCCATTATCTTTTAATTTAAGTGTCTACAGAACACCACAGAATACTGGAAATGTTTACATTGCATTCAGATACACGAGAGAATAACCATGTTTTTCACATATGAACAGAGGCTGCATAGAGTTCAGCTTTCCAGCATTTCCCTAGTGGCCTTTTTGAACTTGAACAGTTCTTTCGTCAATTGAAGTTAGCTTTATTTTAGATAAATATTAGTTTTTAGTTAGAAACTTTAGAAAGAGTATCATTCATCTGAATTAACCGAATTAATGATTGCTCTTGTTTCATTGTAGGCCTAATTTTTCTGGAAACATTTCTGTGAATCTGGCATTAACTCATTAATTCCTGAGCCCTCACTTCCTGTTCAACTTCATATTCCTGAACAAAGGGAAGTTACTCCGATTTTTATAACATATGTCTTTTTAAAAAATTGTTTTGAATACCTTATCAGTTGTCAATTGAAATTTAAAAAATATCAGTAAACTCAGAAATGGATGAGCTTTCAGAAATATATAACACTAGGGGTACTACAACAACAAATAACAGTATTAAAAATAAATATCGCAAAAAAATTGCAGTTTTCAACTTTTTTTTCGAAGTTTAATCCACTATTAAATACCTTAATTCCTTAAATTGTCATGAAATGTGCTGTAGCACTGACCAGCATGCAAGTGAACTTGGCACAAATGGCAGCCTTTGATAGTTTCCTTGGTCCTTCCACTGGGCATTTTCGCTCCAACAAGAGCGCACTGGTAGCACCTTCTCTTTCGGCCTGACAAAGTCGACACCATATGCTGGGGGCTGAATGGCTTCGCAATGCCTGCAACACTAGGCTTCCTGATAGCCCTGCTTGAATGGGTAGCTGCTTTCATGGTCAGCAGTTGTTGGGAAAGCTTTGTCCTGAATTTCAGATGATTCTGGACGAATGGTGAATTTGGGTTCACCATCTTCATGAGTAGGTAGGAATTGATAATTGATACTTGTATCAGATACCAAAACAAGTATCTCCACCACTTCTTACTGGGTCTCCCAACAGGGTAGTAAGACCGATGCTGGTCTCCCAAGTCAACACCAAACATGAATGAATTGTACTCGTTGACACAGTTTGGGATTTCCAACTGTACAATTCCATCTTTAGTTCTCCTTTGAACAGACACCATCAGTGGGTTGCAGTTGGTGGAAATTATGTTGACCTGGCGCTTGTCTGTCCACTGGCAGGCAACCATCAAACCCTTCTGTTGCATTGTACACTCTCCTTTCTTTTGTTTTGATTTTTTGAGAGGCCAGCCCTTGCGGTTTGGTCGAATCGTGGCACAACAGTACGTGTTGCGTGCCAGTAGATCTTGAGCAAGCTTTGGCGACGAGAAGAAGTTATCAAAAAAAAGTTCATGTCCTTTATCGAGGAAGGGTTCAGCCATAGCCATCACCACATCATAGCCCAAGCCATTGCTTGAGCTCACTTCCCTTTTTCCGGTATACACTTTGAAATTTAAAATGTAACCAGTCCTTGCTTCGGCACAGCACCAAACTTTCACTCCCCAAGCAGTAGGCTTGTCTTTCAAATACTGCTTGAATGCAAGTCTTCCCCTGAAACCTATCATGGCCTCATCAACACTAAGTTGGCGTTGTGGCTTGTAAAGGCTTACGCAGTTGTGCCTTATGATGTCGAGAAAGGGCCTCACCTTATACAAGGGGTCATAATCTTGACTGCCTTTTGTAGGCTGTTGGGAGCTGTCATTGACATGAAAATACCTGTGGATAATATCATATCGGTCTCTACTCATGACGTCAGCCACTGCAGGAACCCTCCACATCTTTTCAGATGACCAATACAGTCTTGTATTAGGAAGCTGATGAAGACCAAACATAATGTTTATGTAAATGTAATTCTTGATGTCATCAACATCAACAGGTGTCCATACATTTGTCACCGAAGGCTGGTTGGCCAGTTGCTGTTGGGCATATAGATTTGTTTGAATGACAAACTCACTGAAGCAGTTGTCTGTGACATAAAGTTTGAAATAGTCTAATGGCAGACTCTCACTAGAGATATCACAAAGGCCGCCTACATATTCGGAAAATACAGACATTTTTTCTGTAACATTTGACAGTTCATCAGTCCATTCTCCTAAGCCAGTGTCATTAGACGTAGACGGTATATCATTATCATCCTCTAGCTCTAAGTCAGTATCTTCCTCGGATTCACTACACACTGGATCAACTTCATTTAAATCAATGTCTGAACCCTCTTCTTCTAATAAATCTTCATTATTGTCAATTAGGGATTGCAGATACTGAAACGCCATTGTAATTGTAATGTTTGAACGTCAAATTAATTTTACACAAAAAAATTTCACTCAAAAAATTTCACTTCTATACTTCTCACTTGACACACGCTTTGAAAATGAACGCATCAAGATAAAAACTTCCGGTTTTTTATTTTGAAATCTCGTGGATTCTCGGTACATCGAGGTTAGCGTTAGAAATCTCGGGAGCTACGAGATTATTTTAATAAAATTGAAAGGAAAAGTAGGGGGTGTGACCAGACGCATTTGGACGCATCCGTACGGACCCCTATAAGGACGCATTTAGTCGCATCAGGAGCTAATGAGTTAAAAAGATAGGTATTAGAAAAATCTTTATTTCTTCCAAAAAGTAGGATGGTAAATAAAACTTTCCATCTCATATCTGAATTTCCTATTCCTTCAACAATAATAACAAACTTTAACAAAGTAATACTAATTGTTAACAGATGTATGTAGATTCACTACTTTTACTTTACTAATCAGCAGTTGTAATTTTTTCATTAAACTATTTTTTATTGTTATTGAACCCACCACTTTCAAAAGATAATTAGGTCTGGCACAGATTGCAAATGTTTTGCCACGGCCACAGGTGAGTGTTTTTCCAAATAATGATACTGTTTCGAAAACAAATGTCCCAATGACGTCTTTTCTTTATTTGTTTAGTTAGACTAGTCTTAGTACTAGTACAAACACTCTGAAGCTCAGTCACTGGAAAACCGTTTTTAGCAGCGTTCCTTACAAATGCATCCTTTTTTTTTAAAGTCACAGAACAGCTGAATTTTATATATTTTTTTATTAGGCTGGTAAAAGGAATAATGTACGATCGGATGGCCAACGAAGAAATAGATATCGCGGTTCGCTTGGATAACGGAAGTACAGGAAAAAACCTAGGAAGTGGCATTTTCATTTTAGAAATACATCACGCCATTATTAGTATTAGCTTTTTCTTTTTATAATTTTTTCGCATTCGGATTTTTCATGGTGAATTTTTTTTTCTTTCGGAAAATCGGGAGATTAAGGGTCTTATCGGGATTTCGTGAGCATGGGTAAAAAATCCGTATAATCCCGAAAAAATCGGGAGGGTTGGCAGGCCTGCATAATTGACAATACTGTTTTCTTTTACATTTGAGTAGACTTTGCCCAGAAAGAAACTGACTGGGTAATTTACTAATCCGTAAATGATTACTTTTGAAATAATTCTTTACCAGCTTTTTTCTTCTTGTTGAGCTCATCTTGCCAGAGTTCGTGTTTCTTGAGTTCATGCTGTATGATGGTCATGCACAGGGTTCCCATCTTGAAGTGGAGGATCACAGCATGGAATGAAGAGAAGGACGAGAAACAGAAGAAGATGTAGATGATATTCGTGGCCAGGTCCGTACTGCGTTTCCACTCTTCTCTCAGCAGCCTGACAAGTGCACTGACCACAGTTTCTTTGGGAAAGAGATTCATTCATTTCATTCCAATCATTTTAAATATTATTTATTTTTTCAATAAGCTCTCAATAAATACATCACATTTTTCTAGGTTAAATTCTTCTTTTAGTTATAAATTTTAATGATAAAATGATCAAAATTTTGCTAAGAAGTTTCTAAGCCAACAAACTTTAAAATACACCAGTTGTCGATCTAGATACCATTTTGAAACAGTTCCTCCAGATTGTCAGGGTTGCGAGCAAGTTGAAGAATCAAAGCACAGCCTTTGACCTTCTCAGGAAGTTCTTCGTAGAGCATTTCCAGATATTCATCAACATCATTGATGTTTGCCACCTCATCAACTTCTGTGCCATCCCCAAATGCTGGATCTCCAGGCTTGTCTGACAGTTTGGTTTTTCCTGATGCTGTTACAGGTAATGTGGAGACATGTGTGAAAAGACTGTATTCAGAACAAATGGTTTATATTTCAAAGTAGCATAATGGTGGCAAATAATTGGTGGGCATCAATTACTTAGTTTGTTAATTTTTCAGATGGGAATTCAATTTTTGTTTTCTATAAAAATGCAAATAAATTATTTTTAATATTAAAATGAGGATCAATAAATTCAAATGAAAAATTTGCATTTTAATAAAAATGTGTTTCAACTCCTTTTACAGAGCTTATAGTGTCAAAATTTCTAGCTAAATCAGCTTCTAGATGAAAGATTTAAACATATAGTTAATTTCTTTACTAAAATGATTAAATTGATATATAGATCCAATATTTTTATTTATTAAATACATAATGAAAGATATATAAGGGGATAAAAAAACACTATTGACTTAGAATTGGTTAATGGTTAAAATGTATTGACCTATGGCTGGAGCAGTCTCTTTCCTGTTTCGAAGGTAATAAAGTAGTTGCTCTACTTCCGGGAGCTTGCTGGGGTGAATGAGTTTACATTTCTCAATAATTTCTTTGGCCAAAGTACTTAGATCACTGTCCTCATGTAAGCCTTTCACTCGTATTCTATAACATAGAAACAAAATTACAAGTCATCAAAGGAAAAAATTTCAATAAAAATGGGTTTTATAAAAAAAACTTATTAACTTGAATGTAACTTATTTGAGTTAAAAGAAATTATTTTGAAGAAAAACATGCATAAAGCTGTAAAAAGAATGATGAGATAGTAATCAAAATGTTGGTTGGCCTAGACTTACACTTTTTGGCATTCCTTTCTCTCACCAAGCATGGGGTCACCCATCTCACCCAAGATGGTTGCCTCAAGTTCATAGTTGACCACCAGAGCTTTCTCAGTTGGATGAACATCGATGCTCCCCCCTTTGACTTTTCTGAACAACATTAGGCATGGGATCAGTAAATAAATGAATCTTTCTCCATTTGCCACAAGTCAATTTAACGGATGAGTGTGACTATTAATTATTAAATCTAGGAAAGTTGAAAAAAGTTGTTTTTTTTTAAATCGAATATGCAATTTTTCATAAACAAAACTGACAGAAGACAATTGCAATAATCAATGCGAGCTAGAACAAGAGCACAGACTAGAGCTTTTGTTGCACTAATTGTTAAGTATTGGCGGAATGAGCAGATCTGACGGATGGCGGTGTAGGCAGAGCGACAGATGTGATTGATGAAGTTGTTGGTAGACATGTTTTCAGAAATAATGTAGTCAAGATTCCTAGTCGATTTTGTGAACAGTATATCCAAACTGGCTACCTGAATAGAATTAGGAAGAGACAAAGTACTGCGTGATTTATTGTTGCAAAATAGAAGTGCTTCAGTCTTGTCATCATTCAGCTTGACTTTGCTGAACGTCATCCAAGACATTACTTCATGAATGCACTCTTGCATCAATTGGATAGTGGAGTCAATATTAGAGGGATCAGTGTCAGTGTATAGCTGAGTATCATCTGTAAAAAGTACCGGGCCCAAAACGGAGCCCTGAGGCACACCATAAACCAAGTCAGCTTTGTTAGAGATACAGCCATCTACTGATACCACCTGTGTTCTGTTAGATAAGTATAAGTATGATTGAAATCAAGCCAGAACTAAGCCAGAAATTCCAAAATAATTTTGCAGTGTTTTTAATTTTTAGCAGTGTTTGATGGTCGACGGTGTCAAAGGCTGCACTAATTATGAGAATTATGAGAAAGAGGCCTATGTCTATAATCTTAAATACTATATAAAATGTATATACTATAATTTATACTAAAATAGACTATTTTGTTATTGTCTAAATTATAGTAATGTTACTAAATTTAATTAAATAGAAGATTTTGAGATACACGCAAACTTAGCGTCCTTAGTTACCCCATAATACGCTTTAATAATTTTGATTTCATTTCAAACCAAAGATAAAATTACCTTTTAAGATATCGCGCATCTTCTGCTTGCATCATTTTACTATGTAATTGTTTAACATTCGTATTCAAGAAGTTTACTTGTTCACTAATCAGTCTGGGATACGAATGCCAGCCATTTTTGTGCAAATATTTAACCTAAACTCTCTAACAAAAATTAAATTCTTTGTAAGACCTAGATTAATTGTATTTATTATAAAATTTATATTTAAAAGCCAGAAGTAAAAATCAAAGATATTATTTGATTACAGATAAATAATTTATTGCTTGTAAAGTATGAAAAAAAGCTTATTTATTAGTTTGTAAAATTTTACTAGATTATGTTTCCGGTTTCGGACACTTAGAAAACACTATGACAAATACAACTACTTTTAAAAACTCGTAAATGTTCAAGTACAATACTAAATTAATTTGTTTTTTTAAAATCAGAATCGATACTATATATTTCTGTTTAGTTTAATAAAAGTGTCCAGCTATTAATGTTTACATTTACTCTTAAAATGGCGGAAGAAAAACCCTGTACAAATGCGGAAAATAAATCAGATGATGCCTTTTATTCCGATGCTAAAGATTACTGGGCCAATGTTACACCTACGATCGATGGAATGTTAGGGGGGTTTTCTAAAATATCTCCAACAGATATAAATGGCTCAAAAGTATTTATGCGACCATTCTTAAAGGTGATTTTGAGTATTTTAACTTTAACCTGCCTAATTTATGCCTATTACTATTACTACTTATTCTAGGCACTTGGATGAAAATTTCAAAACAATTATTAAAAATAATATAGGCTTATAGAGCAAAGTGAATGGTTTATGACAACACCAAGATTAACTTTCTAGCTCAAGTGGTTCAAAAGATATGAATTTTTTTGTAAGGCTCCCAAAACCACTTTTTTATAATAATTTTTTAATTATAATTTATCGTAGTGTTAACTTGCACGATATCATACCGTGTAAGTTATTTATTTTCTAACTTGCATGGTATCATACCGTGTAAGTTATATTTTTTTTCTAAGTTACACGGTATTTGCACATGCGCAGAGACGGTTTTGTAGTCAGTTATTTATAACGTTTTAAAATTCACCAAACGTACCGAACTTCTGTGGTCTCATGATTGAGAATTGGACTGGTGAACGGAATGTCGAAGAACAGGCATGGGTTCGATTTTTCGTTTGAGCCTAATATTTTTTCTTTTTTTTACAATTCTTAAATTCTTATAATTACGATTAAATTAGATCTTTTACTTTTAGGGTCAGGGTTAGAGTTAGTTGTCTATTTTTTACATTAAAATAGAAAAACAAATATATTGAAATCAATTTAAAATTCTTATTATAATTACTATTAAATTAGATCTTTTACTTTTAGGGTCAAGGTTAGGGTTAGTTGTCTATTTTTTACATTAAAATAGAAAAACAAATACAGTAATACATGCACAGGGACTAAAACTAATTAAATCAATTTAACATTCTTATAATTACAATTATATTGTAATTATTAGTTTTAGGGTCAGGGTTAGGTTTAGTTGTCTATTTTTTACTTTAAAACATTACCGTACCGTGCAAGTTATTTTTTTACTAACTTACACGGGACCATACCGTGCAAGTTATTTTTTTACTAACTTACACGGTATTATACCGTGCAAGTTAACGGCACCATAATTTATAATGGGATTTTCCTCCACTAGGCACTTTCGTCAAATTATAAACTTTAAAAATATAAATAACCAATAGCAAAGTTAAATACAGCGTATTTTTAAGTAAATTTTAACACCAAAATTATGATTTTAGGATTTATAGTTTTAAAGTTATGAATTTTTAAAGTGTGGTTCAAATTGTCACAATCCCCAATGCATTTTACCCCCACATTTTGTGACCTCAATTCCGCTGTTCGCGTCACGCACTTTATCTCTTGTTTTAATAATGATTTTATTTTCAGTATCAATGCTATAATTAAAATTATTAGTTCTTTATTTTGTTTTTAAAATATTCTTTATTAATAAATCATTTAACTTTGATGACAGTAAATCAGTAAAATTTATCTTTAATTTAAACGAAGTTTCTGTTGTGTTTACAAGTTCCAATTCACACAACTATCATGACCTACAACATATGTCAAAGTGAACTGTCCTCTGCCTCTATATAAATGTAGAAATAATATTAGGAACTCCTTTTGAACCTTCAACTTTGGCTCATGACTAATTAATTTAACTCTGACCAATGGTTAAAAGGTTTTTGCACACAACTACAACTAATGAATGAAACTATTAAAGACATTTTAGTAGTAGGAGTCAAAATGAGGTTGAGTGAATAGTAATGGTTGCCAGGGACAACAAGCCTGCACACAGTACATTATGAAATTTCACAATATCAACTCTGCAGGGTTTAGCCGTCTAAATTATTTATATTATTGAACTAAGTCCATATTAGATCATCTTTAAAGTTCAATTATCAAATATTTTAATGTTAGAAGTCAAAATTATTGAATATTTTACAAGCATCAGAGACTTCCGTCATTAAAAAGGGGGCGTGTCACTTCATAATAATGAATTGTCAGTGCTTGGGAAAATTATTAAAAAATTGTTCTTCACATCCTAGCTCATTGAAAATTGGCACACATATCAATCGATTGATAAAGCTAGACAAGATTTAATATGAAAGCTAAAGACTTTGAATTTCTGCAAAAGTTTTTGAGGTGAAGATGGCCTATATAACCTTTTATATTTAAAATTACCTATCGATTGAAAATACAATTGAGACCTATTAAAATGTAGGCCAACATGTCGCCGAGAGCTGCAGACCGGGAAAGGAACTGAAATATGTGTGGAAAGTACCTATTTATTAATAGTTTTCCACCCTCATCGGAAAATTAGAAACTCGGATCCTCCGGCGCCAAAGGGCGCCAAAGTTAATTTCTGATACAAAAAAAAATAGTAGTCTCCCTTGTCATACTAAAGTACCTACCTCCACATTTCGTGACCAATATTTGGTCTCTGCTTTTAGGCTTATAATTTTATTATAAAATGATATAAAATTCTAATATCTAAAGGGAATACACTTAAATATAAATGTTAACAATTTATGTAACAAAATCTACATTTGGTTATTGTTAATTTTGTGGAAAAAAAATGTTGGTGTTGTTTTTTTCCTTCTATAAATGTATGTAATATGCTGACTCAACATTTTTTCAATAATTTTTTTAAATATTTTTTTTTAATTTACTGTTGTTTTTTTTAAAACCCATTAATAAAGCAATAAATATTATTTACATATTTTATTTAATATTTTCTATGCAGTTAATCAATATTTATACATATAAATAAGTAACAAAGAGACTGATTGATTTCTTTAGTTGTCATTGTGAATTACACTTTTTATGTTACAGTCGAAACCGGTTAAGTCGACGGCGTTGGGGTATGAAAAATGGCGTCGACATAACCGATGATCGAGTTAAAACGAAAACCAATATGGCGGCAAAATATTAACATGTGCTTGAAATTTCTTTATGTACGTGATTAATTAGTTAGCGTTAATTAGTGATGGGACGATTAATCGGAATCGTATCGGAACCCTAATATTTCTTCACTCTTTCCTAAGGTTGTAATGACCGTTCGTTTTTAAGGACCGTTTAAAAAAATTTAAATATAAGCATGGTTCCCACTCAGGAAAACGGGAAAAAGTCGGGAATTCTTTTAAAAAATTTCTCTGCCTTGAAAGTCGGGAAAAGTTATGACTAATCTGCAGTTTTTATATATATATTTTATTATTTTTATATATATATTTATGCAGAAGTAAAGGACTTTGATTACGACTCTGTGGTAGTGGTATGTTTCGATTCCATTTAATAAAAAATAAGTTACCAGTTTATAATTGTCTGCGCATGCGTTAAAAGGTCAAATATTTCGCCTCGCCTCGTCACATGCTGCGGCCTGCGTGTGGCATGGCATTAATTAGCCGCTCGCGTTTGCCGTCGTATCAGCGAATTTAAAATACAAATAAACAAATCAATATGGTTATTTTAAGTTTAATGCTTTTGACGTGCAGGATATCTGTTACTATCAGAACGCTCTCGAATTTCCTCAGTCAATCAAACTTGTAATATAAATAAAACTATTGTGGCCTTGACCGTTGATCACAGCACGCTGTGGGCTGTGTGTTAGACCTCGGCCGGCAAATAAGTCTAAGCGAATTTTTTTAAAAATCATTCCTTATCAGAAATGATTTGATTTCATCGTCACGCGCGTGTTAGTCACAGTCACGTATCTTACTGGTAACAAAGCAACAACAAACTTTTGAAAGAATAATCATTTTTTTATTTGATTAAATAAAAACCACCGTCGATTCTCGATACAAACCTTTATTTTCATTTCTAAAGATATTCGTTTATCTTAAAAAATAAAATGATTAATACATCAGAAAATGAATTATGTTTAATAATAATATATCATGCACTGCGAAATGACGATTAACGACCTCTAACGCAATTGTCCAGTACCTCGGGTGAATACATACTCCATGGATACACGTCAAACTAATAATTCACACACGCAAAACATCCGGTAATTTTTATTGAAATCTCGTAGAATCACACAATAGCCGGAAGTCTCGAAGAAAAGCGAGATGTCAACACTGTTTTGAACTAAAGTTGCCAGAGTGCATTGCTAGGCCAACCGATGAGGATCGAGCTAACCAAGTTAAGTTGCAAATTTGGCCATCTTTTGTGCTCGAGGTACTAGGTTTCGGCGACTTAGAAAAATGAATTAGCCGATGAAAAAATGCTAAGACAAAGAGAGAATTTGGCGGTTCCAATAAAAAACGTCGAGTTAGTGGGGTGGTCAAGCTAACCGAGCTCGAGGTAAGTGGGTTCGACTGTACCATAATTCTATTTATATCCATTAATAATAGTAAACAAAAAAGCATGATCCCACTCAAAAATATCTAAAAATTCAACTCAAATCATACAATCAAGTTAGAATATGTTTTTGTGTTGTTACACTGTTATTATTTCATTTTTAATACATTATCATTGCCAATTTTGCTGGATTTCAATTAAGTTTTTTTTAGCTAATAGAAAAGGTTTTAAAAATTGTTATCGATAATAGGTAATTTTGGTAATCATGTGACTAAAATTTTCTGGAGAACTTTTGGGGAGCAAAACGTAATACATTTTGGATATGTTATTGTTTATGAAATAATCTAAATAAGATATTATTTTAAATGACACCCTTTTTAAAAAAAAGATATGAATGAGTGCAAAAAGCATTTTTTTACTTTCAATTTTTAAAGTTTTAAAGTTAAGAATTCTTATAAAAAATAACAATGAAGGGTCTAATGAAAGTTCAACATGTCTGCCTTAATATTTGGGCGGAAATAGAACATGCATTGTGGTCTATAATTTGCTAAACATTCCCAAACAACGTCACCTACGGTAAATTAAAATGTCGGAGTGACCAAAATGATAACGAAAATAGGATACCAGTTTTTTCGGGAATTTCCGGTCTTATCCAAGTGCCTACCATTACCTATTGTAGGTACTTCGATAAGTCAAGGGAGACTACTACGTTTTTTTTGTATTGGAAATTGGCTCCGGCGCAGGAAGGTCCCAGTTTTTAATTTTTCGAGGAGGGTGTAAAACTATTAATAAATAGGCACTTTCGAAACGTATTGGAGTTTCTTTTCCGGTCTAAAGCTTAGGCCTACATATTGGCCTACATTTTAATAGGTTTCTTTTATATTTTCAATCGACCAGTATTTTGGAATAAAAAGGTCAATATATGGCATCTTTGACTCAAAATTTTTGTTAAAATCTAAATGTACCATCTACCATATTAAATCGCCATGAGCACCATCTTTTAAACTATCTCTGTGCCAATTTTCATTGATCTAGGACGTGTCGGTAATTACTTTTTTTCAATCTGGGGACATGACCCTTCTTTACATAAGTGACACCGCCCCTTTTTTAATGGCGGAAGTTCCTGATGCTTGTAAAATTTTCAATTATTTTGCCTTTAAACATTAAAATATTTGATAATTGAACTTTAAAGATGATCTAATATGTAATTAATTCAATAATATACTTAATTTAGACGGCTAAACCCTGCAGAGTTGATATTGTAAAATACCAAAATGTACCGTGTGCAGACTTGTTGTCCC
>CALYLW010003241.1:0-12403 GCA_944989445.1 Ampullaceana balthica | reverse complement strand
TAAATGCCAAACTGTTTTTATTCGTTCTGTTTCATTTTAATGGCTTATAATAATAATCCCCTTTTCAGACCATGACGGCCTATGGGGCAAGTGAAGTAGCGTTCACAAGTTTTATTGAGCCACCACTAACGAGCAGGGGATTGTATTTCACTGCCTTGCAAGTACCGAGGATCGAACCCGCAACTCAAGTTTTTGCCTCCGTTCGATAGTCCAGCATTTTATAATGTCTTATTGATTGAATTAAATCATTCATTAAAATTTTTTCAATCAAACGTGAATCGTCTAATACAGCGATGGCGAACCTATGGCACACAGAGCCTCATCAGCCGGCACGCAACTAAAATATTATTTCCTAAAAAAAAATCCAGCCAAGCCCCATTTTCGGGTTTCATGTGAGTGTTGGCAGTTTGCTATATCAATAAATGGGTTTTGGTTGAATTTCGGGCATGCGACCCCAAAGAATGTTCGCCATCACACTGGTCTAATATAACACACCAGCTCAAGTTAAGTATGTCGGGTTGACATGGAGTACTTGAATTTCATATGTGAAGTGCAAGTCTTTATACATTTGAAAACTGTAATGTTCATTAAAAATTAATTAGATACGATCAGTGTCGTCAGTATAGCTTAGCATTATAACGTTTAGCGTTAATATCTGTCTTTGACAACCTGACTTTTAGACAGACAACCTGACTTTTAGACATTAGACAACCTGACTTTTAGACATTAGACAACCTGACTTTTAGACAGACAACCTGACTTTTAGACATTAGACAACCTGACTTTTAGACAGACAACCTGACTTTTAGACAAGGAATAAATCTTTTGTGATTATTTTAATAATTTCAAGTGTGACGGGTTGAAATTTTTCAAAATAATTGTTCATACATCTACAATTACACATACGTAGTATTCAAACAACCAAGTCCTTCGAGACTGCACTTAAGACACATCTTTTCAAAATTTATTTTCAAAATTAATGAAACAACATTTCTTGTAAATGATTAACGTAGCTTATGTATAATGTACTGTAATTTTTGTGTTTGTTATGATATGAAAGTTAATTTAATACTTATAGGTATGTTATTTCTTTCATGTAAAGCGCTGTGAGCCCAGTTCCTTACTGGGATACAGCGCTATATAAATAATCAATTTATTATTATTATTATTAAACAAGTTGTGAGAGTGACATGATGCAGTGTCATGAAGACGAAATTCTGTAATCACGTCTGAAACAGATAAGATAAGATAATCATTGACTATAACGTAAGCTCAGTACGATTAAGACTGCACGGAATAGACCAAATATGAGAGAGTATGTTACTAAGCGTCATCTTTTCGCTGCGCATGGTAGCAATTCAAGTCGATTGCTCCTTGCCCCACTACAGATAGATGAAGGTGTCTCTTTTGGATTAAAATACGAAATAAATGTATACATTTTACTTGGTAAAATATGCCCGCCAACTGCAGAATTTTTTGAAAATGTGAAAGTATTTTTGTTAAAGCGCAGGGATGTCTGTGAGTGGGGAAGCGGCCAAAATGCTTGAAAATTCTGGCTACGATCCTGCGTGGGATGGTAATAATTCACTTCATGTAAATTCTTTTACATCCATTGGTTAAGTGCTGCTGGAAACTTTACTTTAAAAAAAAATAGCAGATAACAGAAACAATAAATGCTGTGGGCTTAGTGTCGTTGACTCCTAAGTGACACATTAGATCTCCTTGAGAACAAAGAACCCACTCCCCCTCTTTTTTTTATTCTCTTTCTTTTCTTTTGTTAATTTGACACGAACTATACGCCGGACCATGTCGGAAAAACCGTAAACTCGTACTTGTAACTGAGTGTTGAGACTCTTGACTCTTTGGGTTTTGATTCGCCCGAGTCGCTCATCTAAGAAATCATTCGACAATGGTGTTTTTAAATATTTAATTTAAAAAAAAATATTTTTAAAATTAATTAAACACGAGGCACGGTCCTTGCGAGTTTCAACTCGAATCATAACGGTCTGAAATCTTGTGAGGTAAACAGGGTGAAAGTTTTCTTAATAATTGTGACCAATGTTCCCTTTAAGCTGCGCAGGTATCTGACCGACGCTGCGTAGCAGTTTAGAATTACCGCGCAGCAAATTTTTTAAAAATATTGCACAAACAATGGAAGCTGTGCAACTTTGCACACGGGTTTTTTAACATTGCACACGGACCAACGAACCTTAGAGGGAACATTGATTGTGACCATTTGTTTGATGGGGCAATCGCCGGCCGTCTAATCTGAAGGTAGACGGTTATGTCCAAGACAAGATACCACTTTTTTTAAAAACGAAAATAAAATCAATAATTTATTTAAATATATTATGGCCAAAGGGGCCGTCCATAAATGACGTCACAAGATTTTGGTCGATTTTTGACTCGTCACGCGTCGTCACAAAAAGTTATAAAAAATACGTCACAAAGCTTTGATCAAAAAAAAACCCCCAAAAAAAACACCTTATTTTCTATATGAAAATAAGTGTGTGTCAAATCATTTTTATTATCATTTAAGCATTAATTATTATTTAGGTAGGGTCTACATTGTAATATTGTAACCCGCGTTTTTTAAAACGTTTAACCGGTCTTCAGAAAACGAACTGTGTTAACATCCTTAGATTACATTCTATTTTAATGCATAAAAATTAAAGATTTACTATTAATCATCACGGTTAACGTCTTTGCTTAGAAAAAAAAATATTTAAAAATAATATTTTTAAAATGTATTTTTTTAAAAATCCCTCATTTGACTGACGGGTAAGAAGGAGGTTGGCAAACAGAGGTAAATAACCTAATCTGGGGTCAAAAGGGAATTCTTGGGAATAATGCAGACTCATTTGGGACATATAACATCCACTACAATCCACTAGATCAGGGGTCGGGAAACTTTTTGTCTGAGAGAGCCATAAACAGCACATATTTTGAAAAGTAATCCTGTGAAAGCAAAACATTATGTTTACAACTAAAAATTCTAGTAAATGTGTGCATTTTGTGTAATTTCAACTCTAAAATTACAATAATTATGTCTCTGAATTCTTTTTAATTACATTGTTATGCTGTTTTTAAAAAAAAATTTCAATTTATATGTAGATCAAAGGAGTCTTAATAAACTTTTTTTGTGTATAATCGAACATTTGTCTGAGAGCCACATCTGGCTCGCGAGCATGGTTTCCCGACCCCTGCAATAGATATACTAAAATACGTGATGTGTACGTGTACGCTTGGAACATATGCCACTTATTGAACCGGTTCCTTCCAGAAAATGCATTTTTAAAATTTGACAACTATGTAGATTTCTTACCTACGTACTATACGAAGACACATAAATCCACCCTACTTTCATTTATATTGACACGAGTGACAATAGGCCTAATCTTAATCCACATGACTTGACAGTATGAAGTAGCCTTTCTGTGATATTTAAAATTAATGCCTTAAAAATGAGCTAAGAAGAAAAGTTGTTTTGTGCTCCTGTCGAATCGCGATGTCAAGAATTTGATGCATTCAATAAAGTTAATGAATACTTGACTAATTTTAAATGGGCTCATTTATCATTATATCTAGAATGGCCAGGGGCGTTTGACCACAAACCAATCGAACAATTATATCAAACATAAAACGTTTATAATTCTATCAAATAGATTCCCTCCCCCCACCCCCACCCCTATTTAATGAAAAATGATATTCCATGTCGTTTTAAATTAAAATATCTACACATAATCCTATTCATATCATTTTTAGACACTTGTCATGCTGGTAAAACTCACCAGTAGCATTTTCGGGTTGGGGTGGGGGTCTAACGACGCTCCCCCAAATCCCCGAGTCATGTGAGCAGGACCTAGAGTCTCGAGGTTGGGGGGGGGGCTTAACGCACACATCTTGGGGGTTCTCAAACTTAAGGATTATAATTAGATTTAATTTTCATGTCTTGATAGCTTACGCCAACCAGCGTCTGATGGCATACCGGCCGGCACATTGGGAAGCGCTGATTTTTTTTTAAAAAAGGGGATAAAAAAGTCATTAAATAAATTGTAAGCGACCAAATATTTCAGTGGAAGTTTTACTTAAAGTTACCCTTTTGATGTGACGTCACATTTCTTCAACCCCCCCCCCTTTTTTTTTAGGTGCGTGACGTCATTTATGGACGGCCCCAAAGATTGCTGTACGGATTTTAGATTCTTTGGTTGAGATTTCTTAATCCTATTGATTGATTTTTTAAAATGACAAATTCACCATTTTATATCGTAGTTTATGTGTATATTTATAGAAAATGATTTTTGAGCTGGGTTTTCAACGATTGATTAACGACAACACGCAACATTAGACAGAAGAAAATAAAATAAAATTGTTTAAAAAATCTAGATGTTCTTTGTCTGTAGGCTGTAACAAACGTCACTGAGTGGAAACTTGTCCGGCCGGCGAAAAAACAACAACGACCAAAACAAACAAACTTTGCAATGGTCAGTGTAAACCAAGTATAGAATAATGTTGCACTCGGCTGGCGTACCGATGGTCACGGGTTCGAATCCTTGCGAAGGCAAGGATTTGATCCCGGGGCCTAGGGCGTCCCTAAGTCCACCCAGCTCCGAATGTGTACCTAACATTAGTTAGGGAAATGAAGGCGGCTGGGTGATGCGTGGAACCATTATAGCCGTGACCTGTGAACGCTGCATCACTTGTCTACAGGCCGGCATGGTCTGTGAACGCATTAATCTTCTGTATAGATAAGACAAGATTTAAATGATTTGTGATCTCTGAAAAAATTGGGAGTAAAAATATTTTTAAAATATATTTTATATTAAAAAATAATGAATTACGTTGAGGGTTAGACACGCTTATCAACCATTACATTTTTTTGTTGTTGTTATTATTATTATTTTTTTGGTATGTAGCCTACGTTAACATTGTCAACAATGGAGAGGGGAATGAGAGAAAGTAAAAACTAATAACCCCTCCCCCCCAAAAAAAAAGTGGACCGGGGTTGGGGAGTGCACATTTAACTGACAACAAACAATTCTTAAAAACGAATAAATAAATATGCATATAAATAAATCACATTGACCATAATTTGTTTTTATCCTTATTTTAATTATTAAGAGCATTCGAAAAATTTCAAAATTCCAGATTAGTACTATAATGCGTAACATTTACATCCTGCAACTGAAAATCGTTAAAAAAAAATTAAAGCCGCCGCCTTCCACTGTAAAACAAATAATTAAAAAATGATAAAAGATAATGTCACTAATTAATAATTAGAAAAAAAAATTATATGTTTTTAATCATTTAATAGTTAGATTACACAAGGATATATTCAAGGATATATAACAAAACAATGTAGGCTACATTCTGCTCAGCAACAGATGAATTTAAGAAATAAAATTACAAACACAATTTACCAATATGTAATAATTCTGCAATATTAAAAAGAATATTGTCAAAGATACTGGCAGCTACATATTTAAGATTCGCTTAATTACTTAATTGAATTTTTTTTTCAAAATATTTTGTAAAAATTCAAATAGTTGCAGAAATTATAGTCTACAAATTCTACGAATTTTTAAAACAATGACAAGATTAATACTAATAGTTAAATAAATCAATGAGTGTAACAGCTCAAATTAGAACATCGAATAAAGAAATTTATAACAGACTAGCAGGCCCGTCGTGCGTTGAACGATCTCAGTAAAAATGAATAAATTTAAAGAAACCAATGAATGGTATGTTTTAAAAACAATTACGCCAGAAACCTTCGCGGAAGTGTGAAAAAAAACAATTCAAAGTTTCATAGCAAATGGATAAATAAATTAATAATTAAAAAGCTTACAAAAGAAGAAACGATATTAAGGGCCCCGGCCCCAAAATGAGTGAAAATTTAATTTTTTATTGCCATTGTACTCAAGCTATATTTCTCATTATCGTGTAAAATTGAACGGGGAATAAAATAATTAACGTTCAGTAAAAATAGACATTTGGGCCCCCAACTCCGAGGCAATGGACATTAGAGGTTCAGTGCCCTATAGTAATTCAATATAATAGGCTCTTAAGTTTTTATATACTGAGTTTGGTCAAAATACAGTTATTTTCTCATTATACAACGCTTAAAAAAAATTATAGAGCTAATATAGGAAAAAAACATTTAGGGGCCCCTGGGCCTATTCAGTGCAAGGTGTCAATTCCAAAAAACCTGTTCATTTTAATTCATCATCACATATGTCAAAAATTGTGTACTACTAAAGAAAAAAATCATTGCTGAAGCTTAAATTGTACAATTGACCTACAACGTTATATGGAGAAAATGATTATAATCATACATGTATATTTTTAACAGTAAAATTACATTTTCTATTAAACATATTCAAGTTTTAAATTCAACATAAACCATTTGGGGAAGTTTAAAAAAAATAAAATTTTCTGTTGATTTTAAACTTTGAAGCTATCAATATTCAAATATTTCTTTAAATATCATTTTCTATTCTATAAATTAATTGTTGATATAATTTTTTAAAAATTAATAAAATTCTTACTTTTGGTAAACAAGAGTTTTTGTTGATTTTACCCTTATAGTGAAGTCAAATATAATGTTTATTGCACAACTGTATGTTAGTTTCTAGCAAACCGTATCAAAAAAGTGCCCAAATTTATCCAAATGTCCCCATAAGACCCTTTCTCACGCTTCTCTGGAGTAAATAGTAGATCAAAGAATAATATCTGAGTAGATAAAAAAGGGAAAGGCGTTATGAAATAGTTTCTTTAAAAAAAGAAAAGAAAGAAAAGCCGTTCATTGACATGAAAAATATATGGAAAAACAGAAGGAAAAAACAACAATATATATATATATAAAATATTAAATATATTTAATAATATAATTTGAAATACACTTTTCTTCATTTCTAGGTAATAACTTTACATGATTTGACTAGTCAGACAGGTCAAGGAATCATAAATTCCCACAAGCATTTAAAGAACAAAATAAACTAATTGCGTATCAAAATTTTATTGTTAAAAATAAATTAATGTAGTTCTTGATTAAGTCTTGCCTTTTAACTGTATAATGTGGTAAAAGGAAGTTATGTATTTTCTAGACAATATGTGACGGGAAGGGGAGATTAAAGTTAACATTGGCATTGCCAGGATCTCAGCAGCAAAGAAAACACAGGGCACGGACGCAGCGACAAGAAACGTGTCATCAGAAGTCTTTAAACAACTATTGTATTGATTGTACATCTAAAAACAGAGTTCTACCAAATATTTAACACTTTACCCAAATGTCCACTCTACGTTTTTACAAGGGGACGCGGTGGTCGAGTGGCATCGCGCTCGACTGGCGTACCGATGGTCACGGGTTCGAATCCTTTCCCGGGGCCTAGGGCATCCCTGAGTCATCCAGCTCCGAATAGTTAGGCGGCTGGGCAATGCGTGGAACCCACAAAGCCGTGGCCTGTGAAGGCTGTTTCACTTGCCAACAGATCATCTGTCATGGTCTGTGGACGCAATTATCTTCTGCATAGACGGAGCGTCTGTATAGATAAGATATGATACGATATTTATTTAAGTGTTTGCCAGATGTATCCGTTGTTGCTATTTTACAAAAGCCACATTTAAAAGAAAATAACGCTGACTCCAAACATTTTGATTAATCAAAACAGACAACTTTCGATATATAAACTGCGAAATAATGTATTATATAAAAATTGCATCATCCAACAAAGTTTCCACAATCTTCGCCATGTCCCATTTTTTTAGATATGATAACGCAGAGCAAAAGAGAATGTAATAGATCAAAGCCTTGGTGTAACAGGAGGATTTATTTTCAAATAAAATGTATCTTTCTTTCCGACAAATTAATAAAGTTTTAAATAGAACAATTTCACTATATTACGATAGTTTAAATTATCTGACAAAGCTAAAACCCCAACAGAAGGTCTAATATAGTAAATAAGTCATTCATCAGTTTATTTTAAGAAAGGCAAGCCATATAAGAAACATTTATGGGGGGGGGGAGAAATAACAAACATTCACGCACCAATTTAATAATATAATTTATTCATGATATCAAAAAAGGGGGTGGGGGAGCTATAGTCTGATCTAGGCCAGCATTGTACCGGGTATAATCTGGACAAGGGTTTGATCTGGCCTGTTACGCAGGGCCGTCTTAACGCATAGGCCCGTTGGGAATTGGCCCGGGGGCCCACGAGCATATGGGCCCCATGGGAATATGTTTATTTATATATATTATTGATATTTGTTTTTATTCCTGCGGGGGGGGGCACTATTTCTTTGCCCGGGGCCCGAAATGGTGTAAAGACGGCTCTGCTGTTACACTGGTTAAAAATAAAAAGAATGGGTGACTATTTTTTAATGGGATGGCTGGTGTAATAAATTGTTTAATTGGAAATTTTCTGAATTGGAACTTCTTCCCATTCCACTCCACTCTCCCCTCTATTCTCGTCTCCAACTAGCTCTCCAATGCTATGAGGGTGGAGCGTTCTCACACTTTCCTTATCTAATCTATAGATAGGTGCTCCACTAGAGCCCGGGCAAGTTGTCAGCGAATAGTTGTACTTCGTGTTTATTTTGTGAAGGGGATAAGACTGAACGCTATTCTTTACTGTGTATTTCCCAATCGAAACTAATTTGGGACAACCGTGTGGGTGAGACACCGTGAGGACTAACTTATTCTCAGGCTCTTCCTTATATTTGTCGTATAGCTCCATGTGTTTATCGAGAAAAGCATAAATGTCGTTTCTGAGCTTCAGGGTAAGGTCCCTATCATCAGTCACACACAACAGCTCACTCCTGTCACTGTCAACATTGACCTTTTGAACTTGCACACATTTTAACTCTACTGTGGCAGAATGTTCGTTGTCGTAATTTAAAATGCATGTCGTGTGTTTAGCCTCACTTTGGTGGTGAACGACATGTGCGCATGTCACAATCCTTATCTCACCCCCTTCCTTTTCCGCTGTTTGAACCCATTTAGAAAAGTTAATTTTTCCCGTTCCCCTGATCTTGTCTTTGGGGTATTTTAATCCGTTTCTCCTGAATACTTCAGGTCTAATAGCACTTGTTTTTGACACTACGATTTTAACAACTAGTTTTCCGAGTGCTTCGACAATGCCCGCAACATCTTCAGCGTCGTAAGTTTCTGGAAGGCTTGGGAAGCTCCTCGCGCCAAAAGAAATATAGTTCTCGTGGATTTCCCTTTTTGAGCACGGGCTTTCTTCAAGTGTCCCAGCTTCTGCTTGCTCAAAGTCGTCGCTTTCGTTTTCTCTGACATCTTCAAAGAAACATTTAGAAATAAAATGTTGGATTTGTATCATGTGATACATTTTGAATTCTTCTATTAATTGTTGTTTATTTAATGTTTGCGGATCTGATGTGTGTGTGTGAGAGTGGGAGAGAGAGAGAGAGACGGGGGAGAGGGTGATAGGAAGAACAGACCGACTGATTTAGAGACAGACATATATATATATATATATATATATATATATATATATATATATATTATATAAATAGATGGAGGAATGGGGCCGCCCATAAATGACGTCACGCGATTTTGACCCCACTCCACCCTCGTCATACGTCGACACAAAAACTTAGACCCTCCTCCAATATGACGTCACTAAGCTTGCGCGCCCCCCCCATAAAAACCATATTTTCTATTTGAAAATGGGCATATTTCAGATTTCTTTTTTGTCATTTAAGTATGTTTTTAGTGTTAGGCTTCATTCTAATATTGTAATACGCGTGAAGCCATGTAAAACGTCATTAAAGAAATTTTAAGCAATCAAATATGTGAAACTTTTATTTAAAGTTGTGCGTTTTGATGTGACGTCACATCTTAACACCCCCTCCCTCGTCACAAAATGTGTGACCCACCTTTTTTAAAATTTAGGTGCGTGACTTCATTTATGGACGGACCCTTAGGGCATTTGGCGGATCACTTTAGAAATAATTTAGATGTCATACTCAACAAGCTTACATTTATTGGGTTTGTTAATAAAATTTATGTTTGTGTTATAATAATAATGTACATTGCTATAAAAGATGGGTGGGCTTAATCAGTGGCGTAACAATGGGTTGGCATCGTGGCAGTTGCCAAGGGCGCCAGCTCAAAAGGGCGCCACTAAATCTCTAATTTTTAAATTTGTATTTAAATAAATGCAGTCGGACCTCTCTCTCTCTAAGTCGAACGAAAAGGATCCGAAAAAATAAACTCGACTTACGGAGTTTTTGAGTGAGGGAAATGGCGTAATAGGCGTCGATTAATCAAGGACAATGTAGATATTGAGAGGTGGGGGAACAGCCATACTGGCTAGTAGGCTTGACAGGAAAGAGAGGTGGTGTCTATGTTTCATATGAAAGGAAGCCAACTTGCTTTGGCATGCCGACACAAGCCCATGAGAGGAGACACCTACCCTCCCCTCCCCCACTTTACTCCCCCACAGTGGGATGGGGGAGTAAGATTTGTCTTTTTAAAAAGAGTCACAGCATGCAGCAAAGGGACGCGAATTAGTTACCACTCCTTTTTCTTGTCTTGGTCATATTTTGTACTTGTATAAGTCGCTTAATCCCTCGTGGAATGCACTAACATAAGATTTACGCCCATTTACGTGGCTCTACGGAACACGTGTTTTGAAATGTCACTCCAGAATAATAACCCAAACGCCTTGGAAAATTTGACTAAAAGAGGTTGAAAGACAAAAATCTTGGAGTTAAGGAGATCTAAAATACATTAGTCTTATGGAATTTGGCCGGGACCTAACAATTAATTCGATATAGGGAGATTTTCTACCTTAGGGAAGTTCGACTTAGCGAGGTCCGACTGTATTTCCCTTTTATCCTCGATAACAAGAAAGTGAATAATTAATTATATTTAAATATATTTCATTTAAACCATTATAATATTTTTTTTATTGTTTGTGGCCTTTACTTTGCGGGCTTCTTATCATACAAATGTCAATATGATTTTACAGTCTTTCTTTTAAAAAGGAAAATCGTACTATCCCCATCCCACTGTCAATGGAGTAAACTCAGAAAGTGGGGGAGGGAATGGAAGGTGTCTCTTCTCACGGGCTTGTGCTTGTGTCGGTATGTCAAAGCAAGTTTGCTCCTTTCATATGAAAAATCACCGCCCCTCTTTCCTGTCAAGCCTTCTAGCCACCATGGCTGTCCCCCCACCCCCTCTCAATATCAACATTGTCCCTGATTAATCTTCGCCTATTACGCTAGTGTCCCTATCTGGTTAACTCGTCCCATCCTGAATCTTGTAAGAGCTCTATCCCATTTTCGCAACTATTGAGACTTAAAAGACTCTGCAGTGATGAGGCAGATTTTTTGGAGAAAAGTAATGAAATGCTGGACTTTTTTCGAAGAAGGTCATACCCGGAAACAGTTTTAATATCCGCTGTCAATCGAATTAAAGGCATGACCAGACAGGACACATTTAAATCATCTGTTTCTGATCAATGTGATCGATCAAAATTTATTTTAACTTTTCATCCTCATAATTTTAAAGCCCGCCAGGTGATTCTCAAAAACCGACCAATCCTTATGGCTGACCCTCTAACTCAGCAGGTCTTCAAAAAACCTCCTCTTTTTGCTTTCCGGAGAGATAGAAGCCTCAGAGATATTCTTGTAAGAAGTCACCTTCCCACAATGAAAGCACATATTGGAACAAAAGGTTGCAACCGTAACCGTTGCAATACTTGTCCATATGTGATGGAAATTAACAACATTTCTTTCCCTCTTGAAAAATTCTTAATAAAAGATGGATTCACTTGCACAAGTCGCAACGTGATTTATGCAATTCTTTGCAAGAGGTGTAATAAAATTTACGTGGGTGAGACTGGTCGTCGTCTTGGAGATCGGTTTAGAGAACACCTGTATAATATAAATAAAACAGGCTCAATGTCCTGTGTCTAAACATTTTAACAGTGTTGACCATAACGGCATATCAGATATTGCAGTAACTGGTATTTTATATGCAAGCAATACCCATGATAGAATCCACATGGAAAATAGACTCATAAAAAGATTTGGTACGTTGGCTCCATATGGAATTAACCAAATTCATAATTTTACTTAACTGCAGAATCTTGTTCCCGTTGTGGTTTTTACTGTAACTTTGGATACTTCCCCCTTTTTCCTATATCCTGTGTCCATGTTTGTTTTTGTTTTTCCTTTCTTTTTATTTAACATAAATATTTTAAAATACAATATGTTTTAAGAATGTTATTATTACTTATGTAAGTATTGTAAGAATGTATTTTATGTTGTACTGATGAAGGCATTAGCCGAAACGTTTACTGTCGTATCAGTCTAAAAATAAAGCTCAAATTTATTGTTTTCATTGCACAATCTAATTTTTGTATTTTAT
>CALYLW010003240.1:0-12459 GCA_944989445.1 Ampullaceana balthica | reverse complement strand
GGGGGGTGGGGAGGGGGGGGGGAGGTGGGGGTGGGTGGGGGGGAAGTTAGGGGGGGGGTATAGGAGTATGGGGTTGGGTTTTTTTGAGGGAAAATTGAGGGGGGGGGGGGAGGGGTAGATGGGTGGTGAAAAGTGGGAATTTTAGGATTGATTTTTGGTGAATTTGGGGAGGGGAGTGTAGTTGTAGTAGTTGTTTAATGGTGATGGTGTTGGTAGGTTTATTTTGAGTGAGATTGGGTTGATGAGAGAGAGAGGGAGTGGGTGAGAAGGGTAGTGTTATGGAAAGTTTAGTGAGAGTAGGTAGGGGTGATGATTTGTGATGAGTGATGGATTTTAGTGGTGTAGATGGGTTGTGGTGAATTTGAGGTGGGAGTAGATGTGTGTTGGTGAGTGTGTGGGGGTGGGGGGGGGGTGGTGGGTGTGGTGGTGGTGGGGGGTGGGTGGGGTGGGTGTGGGGGTGTGTGGGGGTTGGGGGGGTGTGGGGGGTGGGGTGTGGGGGTTGTTGTGGGTGGGTGGGGTGTTGGTGGTGGGGGTGGGGTGTGGGTGGGTGTGGGGGTGGGTGGTGGTTTGTGGTGTGGTGTTGTGGGTGGGGTTGTGGGTGGTTGGTGTGTTGTGGGTTGGGTGTGGGTTGGTGGTGGGTGGGGGGGGTTGTGGGTGGGTGGTGGGTGGTGTGTGGGGGGTGGTGGGTGTGTGGGTGGGTTGGTGGGGGTGGGGGTGTGGGGTGGGGGGGGGGTGGGGTGTGGGGGGGGGGTGGGGTGGGGGTTTGGGGGTGGTGGGTGGTGGGGGGGTGTGTTTGGGGGTGTGTGTGGGGGGTGGGGGGGTGTGGGGGGTGGGGTGGGTGGGGGGGGGGTGTTGGGGGTGGGGTGGGTGGGGGTGGGGGTGTGGTGTGTGGTGTGGGTGGGGGGGGGTGTGGTGGGTGTTGGTGGGGGGTGGGGGGGTGGGGGGGTGGGGTGTGGTGGGTGTTGGGGGGTGTGGGTGTTGGGGGGGTGGGGGGGGTTGGGTGGTGGTGGTTGGGGTGGGTTGGGGGTGGTGGGGGTGTTGGGTGGGTGGGGGTGGTGTGTGGTGGGTTGGGGGGGTGTGTGTGTGTTGGTTGTGGGGTGTGTGGGGTTGGGTGGTGTGGTGGGGTGGGGTTTGTGGTGTGTGTGGTGGGTGGGGGTGTGGGGTTTGGGGTTGTGTGTGTGTGGGGGTGTGGTGTGGGTGGGGTTGGTGGGGGGGTGGGGGGTTGGGGTTGTTGGGTGTGTGGGTGGGTGGGGGGTGGTGTGGGTTGTGGGTGGGGGTGTGGGGGGGTGGGTGTGGTGTGGGGTGGGTGGTTGTGTTGTTTGGTGTGTGGGTGTTGGGTGTGGGGTGTGGGTGTGTGGTGGTTGTGGGTTTGTGGGGTGGGTTGTGGGGGGGGTGGGTGTGGTGGTGTTGTGGTGGTGGTGGGTGGGGGGGTGTGTGGGGGTGGGGTGGGTGGTTGGGGGGTGTTTGGGGGGTGGGTTGGTTTTGGGTGGGGGTGGGTGGGGGTGTGGGTTGTTTTGGTGGGTGGTGGGTGGGGGGGGGTGGTGGGGGGTGTGTGGGGGGTGTGTTGGGGGGTGGTGTGGGGGTTGTGTGGGGGTGTTTGGTGTTTGGGGGGGTTGGGGGGGTTGGGGGTGGGGTGTGTGGGGGTGGGGGTGTGGGGGGGGTGTTTTGGGGTGTGGGGGGGGTGTGGGTGTTGTTGGGTGTGGTGTGTTGGGGGTGTGGTGTTTTTGTGTTGGTGTGTGGTGGGGTGTGGGTGGTGTGGGGTGGGGGGTGTGTGGTTGTGGGGGTGTGTGGTGGTGGGGTGGGGGTGGTGGTGGGGGTGGGGTGTGGGTGTGTGGTGGGTGGGGGTGGTGGTTTTGTGTTGGTGGTGTGGTGTGTGGGGTGGGTGTTGTGTTGTGTGTGTGGTGGGGGTGTGTTGGGGGGGTGTGGGGGTGGGGGGTGGGGGTGTGTGGGGGTTGTGTGTGTGTGGGGGTGTGTGTGGGTGGGGGGGGTTGGGTTGGGTGTGGGGGTGTGTGGGGGGTGTGGGGTTGTGGTGTGGGGTGGGTGGTGGGGTTGGGTGGGGTGGGTGGGGGGTGTGGGGTGGGGGGTGGGGGTGTTGTGTGGGGGTGGGTGGGGGTGTGGTGGGGGGGGTGTGGGGTGGTGGTGGGTGGGTGGGGGTTGGGTGGTGGGGGGGGGTGTGTGGGGGGGTGGGGGGGGTGGGGGGGGGTGGGTGGGTGGTGTTGTGGGGTGGGTGGGGGGTGGTGGGGGGGTGGTGTGTGGGGGTTGGTGGGGGTTTGGGGTTGGGTGTGGGTGGGGTGGGGGGGGGTGGTGTGGGTGGGGTGGGGTGTGGGTGGGGGGGTGGGGTGGGGGTGGGGGGGGGTGGTGTGGGGGTGGGGGTTGGGGTGTGGTGGGGGGTGGGGTTGTGTTGGGGGGTGGGTGTTGGTGTGTGGGGGGGTGTGGGGTGGTGGGGGTGGGGGGGGGTTGTGGGTTGGTGGGGGGGTGGGGTGGGTGTGGGGGTGGGGGTGGGTGGGGGGTGGGGTGGTGGTGTGGGGGGGGTGGGTGTGGGGGGTGTGTGTGGGTGGGGGGGGGTGGTGGGGGGTGGGTGGTGTGGTGGGGGGGTGTGTGGGGTGGGGTGGGGGGGGTGGGGGTGTGGTGGGGGGTGGGGTGGTGGGGGGGTGGGGTGGGTTGGGTGTGGGGGGGGGGTGGGGTGGGGGTGGTGGGGGGGTGGGGGGGGGGTGGGGGGGGTGGGGGTGTGGGGGGGGTGGGTGGGGGGGTGGGTGGGGGGGGGTGGGGGGGTGGGTGTGGGTGGGGGTGGGGTGTGTGTGGGGGGGTGGGGGGTGTGGGTGGGGGGTGTGGGGGGGGTGGGGTGGTTGGGTGGGGGGGGGGTGGGTGGGTGGGGGGTTGGGGGTGTGGGGGGTGGGGTGTGGGGGGGGGGTGTGGGGGGGTGGGGTGTGGGGGGTGGTGTGTGGGGGTGGGTGGTGTGGGGGTGGGGTGTGGTTGGGGTGGTGGGTGTGGGGGTGGGGTGGGGGGGGGTTGGTGGGTGGGTGTGTGGGGGTGTGTTGTGGGGTGGGGGGTGGGGGGGGTGGGGGGGTGGGGGGGGGTGGGGGGGGGTGGGGTTGGGGGGGGGGTGGGGGTGTGTGGTGTGGGGGGTGGTGGGGGTGGGTGGGTTGGTGGGTGTGGGGGGGGTGGGGTTGGGGGTGGGGGGGTGTGGGGGTGGGGGGGTGTGGTGGTGGGTGGGGGGGGTGGTGTGGGGTTGTGGGGGGGGGTGTGGGGGTGTGGTTGGGTTGTGGGGGGGTGTGGGGGTTGGGGGGTGTGGTGGGGGTGGGTGTGGGGGGTGGGGTGGGTGGGGTGGTGGGGGGTGTGTTGGTGGGGGGGGGGTGTGGTGGGTTTGTGGGGGGTGGGTGGTGGGTGGGGGGTGGGGGTGTGGTGGGGTGGGGTGTGGTGGGGTTGTGGGTGGGGGTGGGGGTGGGGTGGGGGGTGGGGGGTGGGTGGGGTTGGGGGTGGGGTGGGGGGGGGTGGTGGTGGGGGGGGGGTGGGGGTTGGGGTGGGGGGTGGTGGGGGGGTGGGGTGGGTGGGGGTGGGGGGGGGTTGGTGGGGGGGGGGTGGGGGGTGGTGGGTGGGTGGGGGGTGGTTGTGGGTGTGGGGGGTGGGGGGGGTGTGGGGGGGGTGGTGGGTGGGGGGGTTGGGGGGGTGGGGGGGGGTGGGGGTGGTGGGGGTGGGTGTGTTTGGGTGGGTGGGGGGGGTGTGGGGGGGGGTGGGGGGGGGTGGGGTGTGTGGGGGGGTGGTGGGGTGGGGGGGGTGGGGTGGGGGGGGGTGGGGTGGTTTGGGGGTGGGTGTGTGGGGGGTGGGTTGGGGTGGGGGTGTGGGGGGGGGGTGGGTGGGGGGGGGTGGGGGGTGGGGGGGTGGTGGGTGGGTGGGGGGGTGGTGGGGGGTGGGGGGGGTGTGGGGGGGGGTGGGGGGTTGGTGGGGGGGGGTGGGGGGTGTGTGGTGGGTGGGGGGGGGTGGGGGTGGGGTGGGGGTGTGGGGGGGGGGTGGGGTGTGGGGGGGGGGTGTGGGTGGGGGGGGTGGGGGGGGTGGGGGGGGGGTGGGGGGGTGGGGGTGGGGTGTGGGGGGGTGGGTGGGGGGGGTGGGGGGGTGGGGGTGTGGTGGGGGGGGGTGGGGGGGTGGGTGTGGGGGGGGTGGGGGGGGGGTGGTTGGGGGGGTGGGGGGGTGTGGTGGGTGGGGGTGGGGGGTGGGGGGGGGTGGTGGGTTGGGTTGGGGGTGGGGTGGGGGGGTGGGGGTGGGGTGGGGGTGGTGGGGGGGGTGGGGGGGTGGGGGGTGGGGGTGTGGGGGGGTGGGGGGGGGTGGGGGTGGGTGGGGGGGGGGTGGGGTGGGGGGGGGTGGTGGGGTGGGGGGGGTGGGGTGGGGGGGGTGTGGGGGGGTGGGGGGGGGTGGGGGGGTGGGTGGGGGGGTGGGGGGGGGTGGGTGGGGGGGGGTGGGGGGGGGTGTGGGGTGGGGGGGTGGGGGGGGGGTGGGGGTGGTGGGGTGGGTTGGGTGGGGGGGGGGTGGGGGGTGGTGGGGGGGTGGGGGGGGGTGTGGGGGGGGGTGTGGGGGGTGGGGGGGGTGGGGGGTGGGGGGGGGTGGGGTGTGGGGGGGGGGTGGTGGGGGGGGTGGGTGGGGGGTGTGGGGTGGGGGGGGGGTGGGGGGGGTGGGTGGGGTGGGGGGGGGGTGGGGGGGGTGGGTGGGGGGGGGGTGGGGGTGGGTGGTGGGGGGGGGTGGTGGGTGTGGGGTGGGGGGGTGGGGGGGTGTGGGGGGGGTGGGGGTGTGGGGTGTGGGGGGTGGGGGTGGTGGGGGGGGGTGGGTGGGGTGGTGGGGTGTGGGGGTGGGGGTGTGGGTGGGTGGGGGGGTGGGGGGGGTGGGGGGTGTGGGGGGGTGGTGGGGGGGGGGTGGGTGGGGGTGTGGGGGGGGGTGGGGGGTGGGGGGGTGGGGGGGGGGTGGGGGGTGGGGGGTGGGGTGTGTGGGGGGTGGGTGGGGGGGGGGTGGGGGGTGGGGGGGGGTGGGGGGGTGTGGGGGGTGGTGGGTGGGGGGGGGTGGGGTGGGGTGGGTGTGGGGGGGGGTGTGGGGGGGTGTGGTGGGTGGGGGGGTGTGGTGGGGGGGGTGGGGGGGGGGTGGGTGTGGGGGTGGGGGGGGTGGGGTGGGGGGGGGTGTGTGGGTGGGGTGGGTGTTGGGGTGGGGGGGGGGTGGGGGTGGGGGGGGTGGGGGGTGGGTGTGGGGGGGGGTGTGGGGGGGGTGGGGGGGGGTGGGGGGGTGGGGGGGTGGGGGGTGTGTGTGGGGGGGGGGTGGGGTGGGGTGGGGGGGGGTGGTGGGGGTGTGGGGGGGTTGGGGGGGGGTGGGGGTGTGGGGTGGGGGGGGGGTGGGGGGGGGTGTGGGGGGGTGGGGTGGGGTGGGGGGGTGGGGGGGTGGGGGGGGGTGTGGTGGGGGGTGGGGGTGGGGGTGGGGGGGGGTGGGGGGTGTGGGGGGGGTGGGGGGGGGTGGGGGGGGTTGGGGGGGGGTTGGTGTGGTGGTGGGGGTGGGGTGTGGGGGGGGGTGGGGGGGTGGTTGGTGGGGGGGTGTGGGGGTGGTGGGGGGTGGGGGTGGGTGGGGGGGTTGGGGGGGGGGTGTGGGGGTGGGGGTGTGGGGGTGGGTGGGGGGGGGGTGGGTGGGGGGGTGGGGGGGGTGGGGGGGTGGGGTGGGGTGGGTGGGGGGGTGGGGGTGTGGGGGGGTGGGGGGGGGGTTGGGGTGGGGGTGTGGGGGTGGGGTGGGGGGGGGGTGGGGTGGGGGTGGGGGGGGGGTGGGGGTGTGGGTGTGGTGGGGGGGGTGGGGGGTGGGGGGGTGTGTGGGTGTGGTGGGGTGGGGGGGGTGGGGGGGTGGTTGGGTGTGGTGGGGGGGGTGTGGGGGGGTGGGGTGGTTGGTGGGGGTGGGTGGGGGTGGGGGTGGGGGGGGGGTGGTGGGGTGGGGGGGGGTGTGGGTGTGGGGGGGGGTGGGGGGGTGGGGGTGTGGTGTGGGGTGGGGGGGGTTGGGTGGTGGGGGGGGGTGGGGGGGGGTGGTGGGGGTGGGGGTGGGGTGGTGTTGGGGGTGGGGGGGGGTGGGGTGGGGGTGGGGGGGGTGGGGGGGTGGGGGGGGTGGTTGGGGGGTGGGTGGGGGTGGGGTGGGGGGTGTTGGGGGTGGGGGTGGGGTGGTGGGGTGTGGTTGGGGGGGTTGGTGGGTTGTGGGTGGGGGTGGTGGGGGTTGGGTGGGGTGGGTGGGTTGGTGTGGGGGTGGGGGTGGGTGTGGGGGGGGGTTGGGGGGGGTGGGTGTGGTGGGGGTGGTGGGTGGGTTGTTGGGGTGGGTGGTGGGGGTTGGGGGTGGGGGGGTGGGTGGTTGTGGGTGTTGGGGGTGTGGTGTTGGTGTTGGGTGGGGGGGTGGTGGGTTTGGTGGGGGTGGGGTGGGTGGTTTGTTGGTGGGGGGTTTGGGGTGGTGTGGGGTGGGGGGGGTGGTTGGGTGGGGGGGTTGGGTGGGGGTGGGTGTGGGGTTTGGGGGTGTTGGGGGGGGTGGGGTGGGGGTTGTTGGGTGTTTGGGTGGGTGGTGTGTGGGGGTTGGGTTGTGGGGGGGGGTTGGGTGGGGGGTGTTGGGTGTGGTTTTGTTGTGGGGATTGTTGAAGTGGGATTATGGGTGGTATGGGGTGTTGGGTGATTTGGTGGGTGGTGTTGGGGGGTGGTGTGGGGTATTTGATTTTGGGTTATTTGGGGGTTTGGTGATTATGGGGGGTGTTGGGGATGTTGTGGGGGGTTGTTTTGGTGGGGGTATGTGGTTGGGGGGAGGTGGGTTGGGTTTATTGGAGTTTGGGGGATGTTTAGTGAGGGGTGGGGGTGGGATTGTGAAAAGTTGGGGGGGGATGGGGTTGTGGTGGGGGGATGGAGATTATTTAAATGTATAGTTTATTGGGGGGGGGGTTTGGGGTATGGTTGGGGGGTGTGGGTGGTTGATGGGTGGATGGGGGGTTGTGTAATGAGGGGGTTGTGGGTGTATGGGGGAATGATTGGATGAGGTGTGTGGGTAGAGTTTTGGGTTTGGTTAGAGGGAGAGTATGAAGGAGTTTGATTTTGTTGAGGTTGGGGTTGTAGTATGGATAAGATTGTGGAATGGGATTTGGTGAATTGAATTTGGTGAGGGTTTTGGGGGTGAGGGAATGATTATGGGTATGTTGGAATTGTATATGATGGTGTATAGATTGTGGAGTGGTAGGTGGATGTTTGGTGGGTTGGAATGTGGGGGGGTGATAAGGGTATGGATTGAATAGTGGATTGTTTGGATGAGATGAGGGGTAAGGAATTGATATGGGGTGAGTATGGTGGGGGGGGGAGTGTGGAGGATTTAGTTTTAGTGATTTTGGTTGGGTGGATGGTATTTTTGGATGGGAGTGGGGGTTTAGTGTGGAGGGTGGGTAGATTGGGTTGGGATGTTGTGTGAGGTAAAATGGATATATGAAGTTGAGGAGGTGGTTTTTTGGTAGTAAGTTGATTTGGGTATTGGGTTGAGATATTTTGTAATTTAGAGTATATTGTGTTGGGGGGGGGGTTTGGGGGGGGGTTTTTGTGGAGGATGGTAAAGGGGTTTAGGGTTATTTTAGAGGAGGGATGGGGGTGGGTTTGGAGATTTTTTTGTGAATTGGTTGGGGTGTATTGTTTAGTTTTAGGGGTTGTGGAGTGAAGGGGTATTAGAAGGTTTAATGGTGGGGGGGGGGTAGGATTTTTGATTTTGGTTGGGGGGGGGATTATGTGATTTTTGTGTTTGGGTATTATTGGGGGGGGAAAGTATAGAATTGGGGGTATTTTTGGGGGATTGAGATATGTTTGGGAGTTGAGGGAATTGAGGGATTGGGAATGATTTGTATGAGGATTGTAGGATTGTTTGGTTGGTAATGAAGGGGGGGGGGAGGGTTGGTTTAATTTGTTGAATGTGGTGGGGATTTTTGGGAGTTGGGGAGGGTATGATATGTTGGTTGATGAGGGTGTTGGGGGTTGGGAATTTGGATGGTTAGGTGAATTATGGGGGGATAGGGTGGGGATGAGGGTTTTGGGATTTGTGTGTAGGATTAATTGTTTTGTGTGTGATGATTTGGAGGTGAATAATTTTATTAGGGGTATGAGGGGGGGATTAGGGGAATTATTGTAGTAGGGGATTTTTAATGGAGAGTGGGGGGGGGAATTGGGTAGTGTAGGGTTGGAGGAGATTTTTGGTGGGTTTAGAAGTTTTATTGGTGATTGGGGGTTGTGATGAATGGTGTTTTGAGGATGTGGATGGGGTAGGGGGGTATAAGGGATAATAATGAGTTGGATTTGGAGGAGGGGGGTGTGAGTAGGATGGGGGGTGTGGTAATTATGAAGTATAGGTAGGTTTTTAGGGGGGTGGGATGGGGGGGAGTATGGGTGTTAGGGGAATTTGGATTGGGAGTAGTGTTTTAGTGATAATGGGGGGAGGGTAATGGTGAGGAGGTCATCGCAAGATTGACCTAAGTACAGGTGTGTAATGCTGTGGGTTTATATTGTGCGTGATGACATGCTGCGAGGTGTAGTTGAATCGTGAGATAGAGGGGTGAGTGTTCTATAAGTGTGGTCTGGGGTATGGTGGGATAATCCTATTGTGAGTAAGAATATATGGAGTTGGGGAGGTGAGTATTTGGTTGGTATTATGGAGGTGAGGTGAGGTGTGTGTGATTGGCATGTATGGTCGATGGTCATGTAATCTAAGAAGCATATGAATGGTATAATGAGATGCTGTGGGTATGTCGTAATGTACTATATGTTTTAATTTGTTGTGTGGACTAGTCACTGTGATATGTCTGATTACCTCGTGTAGGTAGGTGCAATAGTAATGCCGTATGATAAGAGGAGGTTCGATAAGACTTATTATGGGGTTGATGTGGGCAAGGGGTGAGACAGAGGAATCTGGTACACGTTGGACATTTGTGATCAGTGCTCTGCTACTATCTAGTACGAGACAAGGTATGGCTCGGTATCTACGCCTTGCGTATTCTGGCATAGCATCAACATTGCTTGCAGGAGGTAGAACAGCTCATTCTGCCTTCAAGTTACCTTTGAACATGAACCATTCTGAGAATGTAACCTGCAACATATCAAAAGGATCAGGAAAGGCCAAGGTACTAGAACAGTGTTCTCTCATTGTCTGGGATGAGTGTACAATGTCACACAAGCGAGCTCTTGAAGCCTTGAACAACACTCTTCAGGATTTAAAAGGAAACACAAAACTAATGGGAGGAACAGTTGTGGTATTAGCTGGAGATTTTCGACAAACTTTGCCTGTCATTCCAAGGTCAACACCAAGCGATGAGTTGAATGCCTTCCTCAAAGCTTCAACTCTGTGGAAACAGGTCACGAAAATGACTCTGACCACCAACATGAGAGTCCATTTACATGGAGATAATGCAGCAGGCTACTTCTCACATCAATTGCTTCAACTTGGCGATGGAAAGTGGCAGGTAGACCCAGCATCAGGAACAGTTTCTTTCCCATCAAATTTTTGCACTGTAGCAAAGTCACTTGAAGAGTTGAAACTTGCCGTTTTTCCAAACATCCAAGACCAGTTTAAAAATCCTGAGTGGTTGTGCGAAAGGGCCATTCTTGCTCCAAAGAATTCAAGTGTCAACAGCATCAATTCTCAAATTCACAATTTTCTACCAGGCATTTCAAAAAACTACAAATCTATTGATACGGTTACAGATCCGGCCCAAGCTGTTTACTATCCAACATAATTTTTGAATTCATTAGATCCTCCTGGCATGCCATCACATAACTTGGAACTTAAAATCGGAGCTCCTATCATACTTCTGAGAAATTTGGATCCCCCTAAACTATGCAATGGAACACGATTGAGCATCAAGCATCTCTTACCTCATGTAATAGAAGCCACAATTTTGACAGGCTGCGCCAAGGGAGAAGATGTCTTCATCCCAAGAATTCCACTCATACCAACAGATATGCCTTTTGATTTCAAGCGCCTCCAGTTTCCAATCAGGCTTGCATTTGCCATGTCTATCAACAAGGCACAGGGACAGTCTTTAAAAGTGGCAGGCATTGTACTTGAGGAAGCATGCTTTGCCCACGGACAGCTATATGTGGCATGTTCTAGAGTTGGGTCACCAACAAATCTTTTCATTTTTGCACCAGAAGGAAAAACGAAAAATATAGTCTATCGACAAGCCTTAATATAAGCAATATATAAATTACATGTACTTATTTTTAATTACATTTCAATTTATTTTTTAAATTGTTTTTCAATGAATGAATTGAAATAATTTTTTTTTAATCTGTGGACTATTATTTTAATCGTGCGACGCCGGGTAACCGGCTAGTAATTAATATTTAAGAATTCTTTTTTGAATATAAAAATGTGTGCATTTTCATTAAGTATTAAAAATATTAGACTTGGTGATATTAAAGCCAGCTATTGGAATTAAATTTGTATTTTGGGGAAAGGCATAAATAAACAAGCTGACATGTGCCATAAATAATTCTTTTAAATAAAAGGAAAATGGGTTTTCATGTGTTAAGTTACGAAATATCAACTGATGTAAGAAGATGTTTTATACATCGTGTGCATCTTTTTAAACTTGATTATATTTTTACAATGCATTACAGACTAAAGCCGTTCATGTAAAATAATAATTTCAAAGCTAAAACACAAGAGTAGTCACATGTTCATGTATCATATGAATATCGACAAAACTTTCAAATTATATTTTAGATATTGATTAATGTTTTCTGTTAGTTATGCAACAACAATATGTTAGCCATCTGTTCCAAAATATGTTCTTCTAATGACTTAAACGAATTTTAACGTTTACAAAAATGCGCATAGTACTACGACGAAAATAGTATGTTCACAGACCAAGCCATAGTATCAACAATAGAACATGCCTACTACTGTGACAACATTTAATGCACTCAAATCTCATATTCATTTGCGCACTCATTGACGCGAACAATCATACTTTTGTGAACTCAAATTTGGTACCATCCCCCATCACCCCTTTGTTTCTCCCTTTTTAGTTGTTTAGTTCCTTCACTTGAACTGGCAGACTCATCCGTGAACACTTTCACTTGGGTTCCCGCGAACCCTTCTATCGTCTCAAGGGCAGCCGCTTTCTGTACATGTTCAGGGCTGCGTTTCGTCACCACCGTGTCAGTCAAAGACAAACGTATTTCGGGACGTGTGCATTCCGCATAGGGCGGTTTGAGTGGGACACTTATAATTTGTCTTCTATTTCGAGGGCGTTTGACGTTCCTATCAAGTTCCGTTACTTGATGCATAATTGAGGAACGTTTCAAACACCCACGTCCGCCCAAGTTGTGCTGCATCTGGTAGCAGTGCTCCCTAAAGTCTAACCTGCGGTACCTCTCTGCAGTCGTTATGATTGCCTTGTCCCTACAAATATCGAGCGGCTCTACGTTTGCAATGACTTCCACAGCAGCTGTGGGTGTCGTTCTGTATGCGCCACAGATAAATCTTAAGGCCTGGTTCTGTATTCGACCCAGTTTTTCCAATGCCGTTTTGCTGGCAAAGGCTTGGAAAGTGTTCACGGATGGGTCTGCCAGTTCAAGTGACGGAATTGCAGGATATGGTGCGCTCATCTTATACCCAATAGGAGGGCCACCAAAAGAAGAACTTCTAGGTCCCTGTGGGACTATGGCATCGAATTACGATGCGGAGCTTGAAGCTATACACAGGGCCCTGGAAAGTGTGCACCGGACACTGCAGGGGTCGGAAATTTTCGGTTTCGACACGGTACTGTTCTGTGACTCGAGATCAGCCCTCGAAGTCCTGGCTAGTGAGAAACGTAGTACCCACTTGGTTGACGCCATCTTGGAGGACGTTGGTAGACTCGAAAGACTTGGCGGTAAGGTAACAGTGCAGTGGATCCCGAGTCACGTGAATGTCAACGGCAATGAAAAGGCAGACTCCCTGGCCAAAGCAGGAGCAGCACTGCCCCAACCAGAGGCCCCAGTCACTTATCTTGGGGCTAAAACCTGGCTAAAGGACCACTTCCGAAATAAGTGGTACCAGGAGTGGGCTGACAACACGACAGCCAGAGGGGTATTCGCTAACATGCCCAGGCCAAGCCGTTCAGACCAGTGGTGGAACCTGAGTCGCAAACACCATAGCTTAGTGACTCAGATGAGAACAGAACATTGCCCAACCAACTCATACTTTCACAGGCTAGACCACAACAGGGACTCGAACTGCCGTCATTGCAGCCAAGCCCCTGAGACAGTCGTGCACCTGGTGACGTCTTGCCCGGTGCTTGATATAGCCGGGGGGGGGGTGAGGGATGCGGAAGAGTCCCATGTAAAGACAATGTTGTATGGCAATGCTCAACAGATGGAGCAGATTGCCCAGGTTCTAGCCAAGGCCTTAAGAGATTAGTCTCAGGCCTACAGAATATGTGTTTAGTTTAGTTGTTTAGTT
>CALYLW010003239.1:0-10000 GCA_944989445.1 Ampullaceana balthica | reverse complement strand
CAGACAGACAGACAGACAGACAGACAGACAGACAGACAGACAGACAGACAGACAGACAGACAGACAGACAGACAGACAGACAGACAGACAGACAGACAGACAGACAGACAGACAGACAGACAGACAGACAGACAGACAGACAGACAGACAGACAGACAGACAGACAGACAGACAGACAGACAGACAGACAGACAGACAGACAGACAGACAGACAGACAGACAGACAGACAGACAGACAGACAGACAGACAGACAGACAGACAGACAGACAGACAGACAGACAGACAGACAGACAGACAGACAGACAGACAGACAGACAGACAGACAGACAGACAGACAGACAGACAGACAGACAGACAGACAGACAGACAGACAGACAGACAGACAGACAGACAGACAGACAGACAGACAGACAGACAGACAGACAGACAGACAGACAGACAGACAGACAGACAGACAGACAGACAGACAGACAGACAGACAGACAGACAGACAGACAGACAGACAGACAGACAGACAGACAGACAGACAGACAGACAGACAGACAGACAGACAGACAGACAGACAGACACACACACACACACACACACACACACACACACACACACACACACACACACACACACACACACACACACACACACACACACACACACACACACACACCACACACACACACACACACACACACACACACACACACACACACACACACACACACACACAACACACACACACACACACACACACACACACACACACACACACACACACACACACACACACACACACACACACACACACACACACACACACACAACACACACACACACACACACACACACACACACACACACACACACACACACACACACACACACACACACACACACACACACACACACACACACACACAACACACACACACACACACACACACACACACACACACACACACACACACACACACACACACACACACACACACACACACACACACACACACACACACACACACACACACACACACACACACACACACACACACACACACACACACACACACACACACACACACACACACACACACACACACACACACACACACACACACACACACACACACACACACACACACCACACACACACACACACACACACACACACACACACACACACACACACACACACACACACACACACACACACACACACACACACACACACACACACACACACACACACACACACACACACACACACACACACACAGACAGACACAGACACAGACACAGACACACACACACACACACACACACACACACACACACACACACACACACACACACACACACACACACACACACACACACACACACACACACACACACACACACACACACACACACACACACACACACACACACACACACCACACACACACACACACACACACACACACACACACACACACACACACACACACACACACACACACACACACACACACACACACACACACACACACACACACACACACACACACACACACACACACACACACACACACACACACACACACACACACACACACACACACACACACACACACACACACACACACCACACACACACACACACACACACACACACACACACACACACACACACACACACACACACACACACACACACACACACACACACACACACACACACACACACACACACACACACACACACACACACACACACACACCACACACACACACACACACACACACACACACACACACACACACACACACACACACACACACACACACACACACACACACACACACACACACACACCACACACACACACACACACACACACACACACACACACACACACACACACACACACACACACACACACACACACACACACACACACACACACACACACACACACACACACACACACACACACACACACACATACACACACACACACACACACACACACACACACACACACACATACATACATACATACATACATACATACATACATACATACATACATACATACATACATACATACATACATACATACATACATACATACATACATACATACATACATACACACTCATATAAATTACTCCCTAATGCCTCCCTTTGCGTGATTATTACATTATAATAACTCATTAGACTACAGGTGACCAGACCCTTAGTAATTGAGAGCCGTTTTAAAATATTTAAAAATTGTTGAGAGTTGCATTGAAGCATTATGAGTCATAAAACCTGGCTTGGAAATCTTTCAGTAATCCTTTTAATATATCTTTCATAAATTGCACGCGAGCCGCAATGTGAACACAGAAGAGCCGCATGCGGCTCGCGAACCGCGGTTTGACCCCCGTTGCTTAGAACGTGAAGGTTTCCTAAGCAGACTTCTTCATACCTCAGCTAACTATGACTCGATAGACAACTTAAATGGCCAATACGTGCCCACCTTGAAGCAATCTATCTACTAAGACATATAGCTAGTCTTTACCCGCTCAACAAAAGACGCTTCATGTTTTCTTGTCGCATTTCATCAATAAACAAGCCCACTTCTGTGTTACCCCTTAAGTCTCCAGGATTCTAACATTCCGTAAGGTCATTGACCTTATGCCTAACTAATTCAGCGGCACACCTAAACGGGAATCTCAAGCTAACTAAGCGCCTCATCTCAACCCAGATCTCCACAACACTTTGATCTGGGTTATAATGTGAATTTAACGCAATGGGTGTCACCAACCCTAGCTAAGACACTGATTGTTTAATCGTGTAACCTGTTTTTTTACTTTATTTTCTAAATTTAAAAACCTTGGCTACATTTGATTAGTTAAATTTTCTCCAGTAACTTTAGTAAACGCTACCGATAATAGACAGTAATAATGTTTTTGAATTATTTTAATGCACACATAGAAATGGGTAATTTCGTTTAGGTCCTTAACACATGATCTACCCACAAACGTAAAGAGTGAATTCTTGTTCCAAAATATCGGTGTCACGTTCTCGTATTACTTGATCATCTTTGTATTTCGGTTCATTTGTTTGATATTCTTTTAAATAACTGGGCAATTAACCTACTCTAAATATGTGTCTATACGGGCATACACCCACTTAGCCCGCAAATTGCTACGCCCCTGACAAAGCTTAAGATTGCTCAATTTCCAATAATCATACAGAAATGAATGTAGAACAAATACAAATTATGTTTTAAGTCATAAAGTTTAATAAAACAATTATTTATAATTTCCAATAATTAAGGGGAGGGTTTATTTTAACCCGGAGACTTCATTTTAAAACAAAGTCTCCGGGGGCGACTTTGTTTTAAAATAAACTCTCCGGGGGGGGACTTTATTTTGGGGGAGACTTTATTTCGTGACACCGGCACCTATTTTTTTTACAAAAAAAGCGCTGTTTATATTTACTAGCTAAATACCCGCACTGAGCAGCAGAAATTTAGGATTTCAGCTAGCGTTGAGAACCCGCGTAACACCAATTCAAAACACCATTAGATTTCAATCTGGATCATGATGGATATACTGGTTTGTCAATATTGGTCAAGGTCGTGTAAAATGAAATGGGGAATAAAATTACATTAAGCCCCCCCCCCTTGGAAAAAGGGTGCAGGTTGTGCATATCTCACAGGCCTGAATATTTAAATCTAGATCATTATGGAGATACGTGTCTATATTTATATAAAATTTTAAAAATCTAATTGGATATGAAGCTTTAAAAAGTTAACGAAAAGTTCATTCATACACCTAGTAGGCAGTTGCTTAGCTAAGAATTTTTAGGGGTTTGGGGGCCCGGGAGGCTTAACCTCTTTTGGGGACACTAATTTTGGAACCCCCTCAAAGGGGCCCCAGTGGATTTCAATTTTTGACCCCCTCGCCCTCTCATAGCTACGCCACTGCAAGTAGCCGCTGTTTAAAATACCTTTGATATAACTCATGTTTTAAAATGGCTTTACGGGCCCCGGCCCCTAATAAGTGGTGTTTTAAAAAAATTCAATTACAGAAATATTCGTGGGAGCGTACTTCTTAACGTTTAATGGCCATGGCATGAATAAAATATTATTTATATAGCTTTAAAAAAAAACTAAAATAAGGGCCCGGTGCAAGATGTAAAGTTCAAAACATCATTATGTTTCAATTTGGATCATGATAAATATATATGTTTTATCAATAATTTGAAAATATAAATTATGTGAAATCAAATGGTAAAATTTCTTAAACGTTGAAAAATTGAGATTAGGTGCCCTCCACTCAAAAAGAATGAAAAATAAAATTTTAATGCCTATTTTAATATAGACCATAAAGTTTTTTAATTCCAAGTTTTGTCAAAACCCATTTACATAGTATCCAAAGTTTAAAAATAACTTTTAATTAACTCATATAGTGTGAAAACGCTAAATTTGGGCCCCGGGGACCCCAGTGTGTGATAATTTAATAAAAAAAATTTGCATGTCACCATCGCGGGAGTGTACTCGACAGCTTTTCAAAGTTTCGTGCTTCTACTTACACGGGAAATCGGAGAATTAGCGATTTTCAATTTTTATAAAGCTCATATTAGGAAAAAAAACTTCATTTGGGCCCCCCGCCACACATGAGTCGGAATTTTAAAATTCTTTTTCGACAGTTATCCTCGGGAGTGTGTGTCAACAACATTCCAAAGTTTCATGCTTTTATCTATACGGAAAATTGGAGAATTAGTGATGAGTCAGTTTGTTTTTAATATAAGAAAAAAACTACATTTGGGCTCCCGGCCCACAGTAAGTGATAATTTAAATATTGTTTTCACCTGATACCATCGTGGAAGTGTACTTGACAACAACCCAAAGTTTCATGCTTCGACCTACACGGAAAATAGGAGAATTAATGATTTTCAGTTTTTATATAGCTCATATAAGGACAAATATTCATTTGGGCCCCCCGCCCCAGGAAGTGATAATTAAAATAATATTTTTTCTCCTGTTACCATCGCGGGATTCTACTCAACAACTTTCCAAAGTTTCATGCTTCTGCCTACTCGAGAAATAGGAGAATTAGTGATTTTCATATTTTATATAGTCCATTTAAGGGGGAAAACGTTTTGGGCCCCCATGAGTATGAATTTTAAAATTCTTTTACGCCAATCATTGTTGCGAGAGGCTACTCAATAACTTCCCAAAGTTTCGTGCTTCTACCTACACGGGAAGTTGGGGAATTAGTGATGAGTCAGTCAGTAAGTCAGTGAGGGCTTTGGCTTTTATTAGTATAGATATATTATATAGATATTTTACAGGTGTTCTCTAAACCAATCTCCAAGACGACGACCTGTCTCACCCACGTAAATTTTATTACATATCTTGCAAAGAATTGCATAAATCATGTTGCGACTCGTACAAGTGAATCCATCTATTATTTTTAATTTTCAAGAGGGAAAGACATTTGGTTAATTTCCATCACATATTGACAAGTATTGCAACGGTTACGGTTGCAACCTTTTGTTCAAATATATGCTTTCATTGTGGGAAGGTGACTTCTAACAAGTATATCTCTGAGGCTTCTATCTATCCGGAAAGCAAAAGAGGAGGTTTTTTGAAGACCTGCTGAGTTAGAGGGTCAGCCATGAGGATTGGTCGGTTTTTGAGAATCAGTGAAATTCTACCCTTAGCCGAAGCTGGAGCCAGATTTGTAAAAATGGCCGGATTCCGGATTTGCCGGATCCGAAAACTGGTACACACCTAATATTTTTATGGATTTGGGCAAAATTTTGCACACCTTTATTAAAATATTAGTTTGGGGGCCCCTTACACGTCGGGGCCCCAGGCTTTAGCCCAGTCAGCCCCCCTTAATCCACCACTGGGCCCAAGTCAGAGCGCCTAACCTACAAAGCCGAATGGACATGACGTTCCTGCAATATACGTTAGTTAATTAAATATTTTTATTTGCTTCCGTAATTTAAGTATTTTTGTAATGAATTACATGTGCCGTTTTGAAATAAGGTGAAAAAGATTATTAATGACATTCTTCGTGAGGCGAAAACATTAATTTTAAAAAGCATGTTCTGCTAACCTTTTAAAACTGTACTGTGTAACTGTACAGAGTACATTTTTGTTTGAGTGTAAGGCAAATCATTATGCCCTTACTCAGTGGCGTCACTAGGGGGGTGCGGAGGGGCGGGCCGCCCCGGGTGACACCATCAGGGGGGTGACACCAAAATGAAAAATTTTCTATATTCCCGTTATTTGGCACTGGAAGACTCTGTGGAGTTCTATGGGTTAAGTCGTTAGGGGGTGACACCATGATCTGCCGCCCCGGGTGACACCAACCCAAGTGACGCCTCTGCCCTTACTAATGCGGGTAACCTAGTAAAGGCACAATTAATTAAATTAAAAATTTTAAAAATTAAGATGATTAAAAATGCAATTTTTAAAAAATTCACTTGGCCCATTGTTTTTATTTTATTTTTATTATTTACTGTAATAGTTTTAATAAGGCGTTTGACAAAACTTTTACTTGTGCGTTAATTTTTTTTTAATTCAGTTATTGATTTAATCACACAATTCGTGTATCTTGTATTCAACATAGAGTTGTGTTGCTTGCCACTTTTTATTAACCACGTTTTATTAACTAGCTTTCGTTCCTGTGGATTTGTTTATCTGTCCACAATTTTTCAAATCTGCCAACGTAAAATTAAACCACTTCTAATGGTCCTAGAGATCTCAAAATTTTACCACAAATAGATCTTAGATGACAATGCATTGTATCAACATTTCAGATCGATTGAATTTACCGTTATTAAATTATTATACGCACCTGTACCGTCTGCTTTTGTTGACATCCATGAGTTCACCCCGTGACCACATCACCGTGTTTTTAAAACGTTGGGCGGGCGCTTATGAGGTGTTTGGTATTAAAAAAAATATAAGTAAAACAATATTTTTAAAAACCACGTTTTTGTAAGTGAACTAAAAATAATAAAATAAATAGATGTAAAAATATTCTTAAAAACCACGAAAGAAACGAAATGTGTGAGCAAAATTTGACATTTTCTATAAATATAAACTTACACATTCTTAACTCCTTTCCATATGTGCGCTGATCCATTTAGCAGGAAAAATATTTTTTTCACAACACATGGATTGTCTATATAAGACATTCTAATTCTATGATTTCGCTTGTTCTATCGTCACACGTCCGCACAAAAACTTAGACCCCCCTCTAAAAATACGTCACAAATCTTTGACAAAAAAAAATGACACAAAAAAACAACTTTTTTTTCTATTTGAAAATAGGTATGTTTCAAATCACTTTTATTGTCATTTAAATAATTATTATTTATTTAGTGAAGATCTACATTGTAATATCGTAACCCGCGTGAAGCATTTTTAAAAAACGTTTAACCGGCCTTCAGACAACGAACTGTGTTAACATCCTTATCTTATATTTTATTTTAATGCATACAAATTAAACATTGACTATTAATCATCACGGTTAACGTCTTTGTTTAGAAATATTTTTTTTAAAAATAACACTTTTAAAATGTATTTTTAAAAAATCCCTCAATTGACTGACGGGCATCCCGTAAGAAAGAGGTCGGCGAACAGAGGTAAATAACCTCAAATGGGGTCAAAAAGGGAATTCTTGGGGGTAATGCAGACTCATTTGGAACATATAAAATCCACTACAATCCGCTAGATATATTAAAATACGTCATGTGTACGTGTATGCTTAGAACATATGCCCATTATTAAACCGGTTCCTTCCAGAAAATGCATTTTTTAAAAATTTGACAACTATGTAGATTTTTAACCTACGCACTATATGAAGACACCTAAATCTACCCTACTGTTATTTATATTGACACGAGTGACAATAATCTTAATCCACATTACTCATGTCACATGACTTGTTTTAATCACGTATCATTTCTGTGATATTTAAAATTAATGCCTTAAGAACTGAGCTAAGAAGAAAAGTTGTTTTGTTCTCCTCTCGAATTACGATGTCAAGAATTTAATGCATTCAATAAAGTTAATGAATACTTGACTAATTTTAAATGGGCTCATTTACCATTATATCTAGAACAGTGCTTCTCAAACTTTTTAGTATTGCGGACCAGTAGGAATTTTTTCCATTGTATCAGTGACCGGTGCACTATTTTCCCTGCACTGACAATTTTTTCTGTCCCTTTTTTGAGAACATCTGCGGACCGGCAGCGGATGGTCCACGGACTGGCACCGGTCCGTGGACCACCACTTTGAGAAGCACTGATCTAGAAGACTAGAATGGCCAGGGGCGTTTGACCAAAAACCAATCGAACAATTATATCAATCTTTAAAACGTTTTTAATTCTATCAAATAGATTCCCCCCCCCTTCCCCTTTTAAAGAAAAAGGATATTCCGTGTCGTTTTTGACTTAAAATATCTACACATAATCCTATTCAAATCATTTTTAGACACTTGTCATGCTTGTAAAACTCACCAGTAGCATTTTCGGTGCTAAAGACGCTCCCCCAAATTCCCGAGTCATGTGAGCAGGACCTAGAGTCTGGTAACGCATACATAAACTTGTATATTTGTGGTGACGGGCATGAGAGAACCCAAACGGAGCTGCGGTTAGATCACAAATGCTTTGATGTCAACATCAAACGACGCAGTGTAACCATTTCATATGTTATCTTGTGGATTCTCAAACTTAAGGATTATAATTAGATTTAATATTCGTGTCTTAATAGCATACGCCAACCAGCGTCTGATGCAGGGGTGGATTAAGACTGCACGGGGCCCCTGGCTGCAATTCAAACTGGGGCCCTATCCAGCCAGTGTACCTTTAGATAAAATGATTGCTAGCAGCTAATATAAGACTGTAACTTGTAAATATTCATCCAAAATGATTCTTCATGAAAAAACCGAATTCGAAGAAATAACTTTTTGCCGGTATCCTAAAATTGAGTGTAAAAGACAATTTATAAAATTAAAAAACACATGAAAAAAAATTCACATCCCACCCGGGGATCGAACCCGCCCCCGCTTACACCATTAACCTTAGTACTTTACATTCGGCCACAAGAGCTCATTTAGTTTTCTCAATTTAAAATATATATATAATATCTTTAATAAGGTAGTGTGTATAATCTCGTCATGTTTGTAATAAATCTTGTTTCTTAAAATTGAAGAGTGAGAAATCATGTTTCTTAAATTAAAAGAGTTAGCGTTATATTTATAGCCTTCTTATTATAATTTTAAAAAGAACGAATTTTGTCAGCAGTTTCGTTGGTCAAATTAATAGAGCGACCGACCTCTGAAATAGAGGTCTGGGGTTCGATTTTAGTTGGGGGCGTTGTTTTTTTTCTTTCTTAACTTTACATTTTTTAAAAACATAATTAATTTTTTTTTCATGGGTTTAGGGTTAGGGGTAGGTTTAGTGATAGGTTTTAGGGGTAGGTTTAGGGATAGGTTTTAGGGGTAGGGGTAGGTTTAGTGATAGGTTTTAATAGGGTAAGGGTAGGTTTAGTGATATGTTTTAGGGTTAGGGGTAGGTTTAGTGATAGTTATTCCTTTCTTCATTTTTTTTCTTCATTTTTTCTCCTTGAGCGTAAAATTACTTTTAAAACAGGCTAAAAATAACAACAAAAATTAATTAAAGTTAAATAATGATTGCGGCGGCGCTCTTCTGTGCATTCGAACTATTTCGACATACTTGTAGCTCTTTAATGCTAGAAACACAATTTCTTACGCAAACATGACGAGATGATACAGGCTACCTTTAATAATTTCTGTTATTGAGCCTATCAAATCAGGTTTTTTGACTGCTAAGACTATCGTGTGGGAAAAGAGATCATTTTAATAGATGAGATTTTATTAATTTATCATATTTTCAGCACTTCGTGTATACATTTGTCCACATTTATTATAAAATATGCTAAGTTTGGGGGCCCTAAATCATCGGGGGCCCCAGGCTTTAGCCCGTTC